>RCHQ01000323.1:0-41895 GCA_003676415.1 Plasmopara muralis
CTTGAGATGTTTTGCGGAGTTACGTTATGTCGTCTGCCAATTGGGCCGCATTCTTCGACTCAGCTAGCGCTAGTTTATGGTGTAATGAAAGCAGCCAATCCACAATGGTCTTGACTTAATGGGGTCTGACCAAAGACCATGCTATCAAAAATTTATCCAATAAAGGAAACTTCATCTACCCCGACGCTACGTAACATACCTTAAAGTCTATCAAACGCACCTACGACGTTGCTATATCTGGTGACGTAGCCGATAAGTCCCCACAATCTCCATCATTGATGACATTTTGTTCAATATCGTACTGTCGTATAAAGCATGGAAAGGCGGACGTGAAAAATGGCATTGTAGCAGACAGGGCTCGAGTGAATGCTCACACATAAGCTTTTTTATAGTTTGGGTATAATATCTTTTCTTCCAGCATATTGTTTAAGGAGGTGGTTGCGGTCACTAACTTGTCGTTCTCTTGCATGAGGAGCTGGAAATACCCGTCAAGTAAGCTAAGCGCACGTTACATATAATATTGGTGTCAGTGTCGGTATCAAGATGAAGAATGAACTAAGTTCATTGTAAGCATGTACGATACTCAGCTTGTCGCTTGATTTTCTGACACAAAATGTTGATTTGGAATTAAAAGACTTGCGTTTTGAGCTTTTTTCACGTCGTTCTTTAGGTGAATGCCTCTACCGATATATTTACAATGTTTCTTTGTCAAAAAAAATTGCCATGTTCTGCAGTAACTTGAACCAAGTCCTAATGCACGTCCTTATCTAGTGGAAGTGCTGAATTTAGGTCTCGATAGACCACCCCCTCTTTTTCTCTTGCCAAATCCTTCAAAAACAAAAATCTCATTCATAAGCTAAGTGCTTTCTTAGTGTCTTCCAAACCTCTTCTTTTAAAACAAGTGAGAAGATGATATCATGTATAGGTCATATGACCCCTTTTTAAGTAAGACGCTATGAGAGAACTGATGGGCGCTATGCATTGTCATTTTCTCCTCGATTATTGTCGACTCTACGATCATCCATCTCTGTCACGGACTTCGTGTACAGGCGCCCAATCGTGGAATAAATTCAAGAATTGGTTTGACTTTGACCGTAATTTTTCTCGAAGTATTGACTTTCTACAATACTTTTGGCTCGTTAATCGATCACTTTCGTAGTTTACCGACGTCTCTATCAGAGACCTTTCCCTTTGATGCCAAGACGTACTAAGCTGCTATGTATTACCGTTTTCTCCCACATAGGTCTGAGTTTAATGAAGATACACCCCGTGCTGACACGATTGCACTTTTGACATTTGAATCATTGTCCAGCAAAGGCATTCGACCATAACAGCCGCTGCTCAACACACAACAAATGGACTGTACCCTAGAAGCCTTGACCCCTAGTTGACAATGCCACTCTAGATATACAGAAAGCGCTGTTTATGGCGACTACTGCTAAGTAGACTACGTGTAACCCACGTGCATCGTTATAATTGTCGTATCTTGAATTGTGAGCATAAAGTTTTTTTTCCTACAAGTGTTGCATAGCGGATGACCTGCGACCTCACATGGTCTCAATCTTGATGTATTGATTGAAACTAGCCATGGTGCTTAAGGCATAAAGCAAACAATTGATTGTCTCATACGGACACAACTCGGGAATTTACGTGCAGCGCCACGCACAGCGATTGCGTTTTGCCCATTTTGCTTTGACGTATGACATGCACGAGCTGTGTCTTACAAGCTTCGCTCTACGATATATGTGCCATCCCCTCACAACGGTAGGGACTATTCAAAACTGCCTTGGCTTAGGAGTGAGTATGCCATCACCAACATGAAGCAATGGCTGCCGTCTACGAGCATCGCTCAGTGGTGAATGAAAGACTCAACACTGAAGTGTCTAGTTATCAAAACCGTCATTGTCCTTTTTTGCCATATCGGTGCTCATATTTGACATACCAGAGTCCAACATGTTAAAAATCTGGTTTTGTTTTTGCATCAATACCGCTTATGCTTCTAGTTGTGGTAAATTATGACGTACTGAAGTCCGATATGAAGTAAATTGGGATAAACGATCTATGACCCTCGATTAACTCAGGGTTCCTGGTGCTCCAGCTACGCTGTACCTAGGACAAGGTCATACCTCTCGTCCAAGTCCAAGAAACAAATAACATTTGAGCGACCTTACCCCTATATTCACGGAAACTCAGGTAGAGTTACCCGCTATGCAAACAGTGGCGGCTTCGCCTTTGAAAACTCGTAGAGCCTCAGCATAAGGCGGACTTTCTATAGAAACTGATTGTCGAATGTATCTTCTCGGCGGACCGGAATTCAAACCATGGCCTCTTCAAGCCTTCACAATTGCCCCGACCAAGTTTGCAAGCGCAATTCGTATTACAGAGCACGTAGACCACCGAAAGTGTAGACAATTTCCTGCTGTGAAGGGGGATCGTAGCTTACTATGGGTCCTGCCTCTGTGAGCCGCTCTCTTTTCATGCTGCAAAGCTGAACTCGATAATTTGTTGCCACTTTCACAGTGTAACACCTTTATACGACCCTCGACCGTACGAATTTCGGCCATCAAGACGATGACCGATATACTTCCAAAGAAGATTGCCAACTTTCTTTTGATAAAGTTTGAAGATCCTTGACTCGATCCATCAGACTCATTTTTCTGAAGGGGCTTGCAAAGAAGTGAGATCGCTCATGATAGTCATAAAGAAGTAGCAAAATGGTTTGGAGTTACTGGTCCTTCAGCTCATCCTAGGTTAAAAAAGCCGCTTTGACTGAGGTACTGTACGTGAGTGCCCATTTGCCTGCTCTCCTCCCGAGCCTCGAAATTGTTAATTCCACTATCTTAACTTTTATCGCAACATGAAGGATATCACGGCCATTTCGACATCCCGAACACTCAGCAAAAGAGCTTTTTTCTTCAAAGGTCTTAACACTGAGTGTGAGCACCCTCGGTCTGGACTAAACATTTGATTCAGGCGTCACCTTCACTATTGCCGACGGCTCTTCAATATTCTGATGAAGATAAAACTTGACCAAGTCTTCGACCAAGGATAGTCTTGAGCCGATGTGCAAAATGGGACATTATGTAACGCCGAACTTGTAGGTTGAAAGGTGGCTTTCTTAAACAAAAACATAGAAACGGTGACTCCCCGTGTACGACAGACAACCAATCATTTTACTGAGACATTTCAAATGTCAAAAATGGTTACTATTACTGCCCAAATCGCGAAATTTAATTGAGTATTATGTACTAGATAATTGATTATTTAAGCTGCTACCTTAAGCGCGCTCAACTGCCTTTTCGATCGGGAGTAGCGAACGCTCGTCTACTGAATGATCGTGGTATTCTGATGGCTGGAACTGCTTTAGCCCACACAGATATGTACCAAAGAGTCAAGCCTAACCGGATTCGAAACTAAGTTTTGCCAATTAATTAGATTGTCGTTAGCTCAACCCCTACCACTATAAGAAACAACCAAGTAATTAAAAGGAAATGCTTATGACAAATGGCACAAATAACATACAATACCTGTATTAGATGACTACCTACTTGGCGAAGCGTCTGATATATTTTTCGGTTAACGCCCATCGTATATCCTACCAAGCCGGATCCTACTGAATCAACAAACACTATAAAGGTAAGAGCCACCGACGAGCGACTAGGCCTAAAGCAAGGTGGAACCCCCAGTAGCCTACATGATTATTGGAGTACCCCATAAGTAAGCCAAAGATTCGTGACATAGTGTCAGACCGGTGTCGCACATTTTGTAAGAGCCACTCCACCACAATAACATTGATTGGAAACGGAGGCAAGGTCGAACGAGTCCGGTTGTCCTGATCCTTAATTGAAGAGCTTTTGCCACAAGAACAGCTCGTAGTTTCAAAGATCTTTTAAGATCGAAGTATACACGATGGATAACATGAAAAGGCAACCTACCTTCACCTTCTATTATCTAGCAGATCGCAAATGACATGATCTTTCTTGGGGTTTAATTTGCTTATCCAAAGTGCAAAAGACAAAATTGATACGATGAAGCTTGTTGGAAGTGAATTTAAAACAACTCTGTTTTAGTAATTCTTGGTTGGGAAGACGCACAATTAAAGTTTACATCTTTGATGATGAACAATTAATCTATGTCAAGCAAGACAGCTTGTAACATCCTGACTAGTCGTTGCTATTTCGAATTCATTAGTCATAGATCTAAGCATATAAAATCCTTGCCCTAGTCCCGTCCAAACATTTTCAAGGGAGAATATTTTTAGTCTTTAATTTAAACGCTCGTGGTAACGCTGATCTCCTTAGAAAGTAATACTAAATACTTTCCAGGTACTTTGCAAGACTTAAATAAAATTAATTAGTCGGCTAAGTAGCTGGGTCTTTTCCTTTGTAATTGCTCGTGATCCTTTCAAGTTGTATCCTAGTAACTTATTGTCGCTCTTCTCTATTGTGTATGTAAGTTCATATGCTGCTCTTTAGTTTATTTCGCTTTCCACTAGGGATATCTCCGACTCACTAAACGAGCAAATTGTGCAATAATTTCACTGATGCAAACGACTTTGTTTAATATGATAGAGTTTTGAGTCGTCAAACCTTAAAGACCCAATCTCATTAATTATTCTTCAATTAAATTCTGTTGGCACATGGCAGGGCAAAGAAATGTATCTGGACCAGGAACTATATGCCTTGTCGTTGACACACTTTCTAAGCAATGTTTTTTTAGATGTGGTCTCTACCAAGGCATCACAGCCCACAAAGTAGATGGTTCTACTTAAAGCCATGTCCTGCATGCAAGACTGTAAATCAATAGGTGGCATCCGGTACGGATCAATTGGCCTCGTGGTCCAGTGCTAATTTCTCGCTTAAGGTGCGAGAGGTCTCGGGCTCGATTTCCAGTGATGACCAAACAATGCTCAAATATTTTTTGTTTCCGTTCACATCTACGGATTCAAAGCTTAAGAACTCTGCTGCGGTCGATCGAAGACTTAAATGGTAATGGGAATTTTTCATCTGGAAGATATCGTCAGACTAGTTGCGCCGCTTCGTAAGGAAGCGGACTCTTCCATTGTGGCGACTGCGTCGAACTTTTCCAGTGAGTAAGTTGCAGAGCCCTTCACTAAATATGTCGTTCATTTCGGTAATTAGATCCACACTATGAATAGACCATGGTCTGTCGTCTTCGACTTGACGTATTCGTTCTGGTTTTTGAAGTTGGTGACGTTACGTGCAAGGGTACTTTTTGCTATGAAGTTATGTAGTTTTGGGTGAGTGGTCGATGCTTTTGACTTCAAGTCCTTCATCTTTTAGATCGCTCTCTTGGAGACAAAACCGTCTGGCTCGAAGTATAGGTTTTCTAAATTAAGCTTTTTGCAGCCTTAGTGGTGTAGGTCAGTAGAGCGTTCGCCGAGGCGGTAATCGTATTTCTAGTCACCTTCATCGCTAACTAAAAGAGATATCTGTGGACCATTGAGCGAAAGCGAGCAAATTGAACTAATCTTGTTGTGGTAATTTAGAGTGAAGCCTTCTTTTTCCTCGCAGCTCTTTGGTGGGCAATTTTGACACCTAAAGCTCATACAAAGCCTTTTGCACAAGGAAGTTGGCAAAGTCTGGGACGAGGGCGCAATCTTAGGGGCAGACACCTTCTTTGGTGTGAAGACACCTAAAGGTGTTGTAACGTCCTTTTTAGATCTGCCTTGACCATCGCTCAATAACCTGGTACACTTCTTCGCCAAATAATTCATGATCGTCTCGATCAAAACACCTTTAAATATAGATTTACATCGTGATGTTTACATTAATCGTACTTTTAAAATGTAATTCAAGTTTAAGTGAAGAAAAAGGCTTTTTTTTGCACAAAGCTTAACCTTTATATCAAAATGGCTGTGCACTAAGGATCTTTACGATATGGTAACTTCTGATGCACATGACGTAACCAATCGGTTTTCACCGATTTGCAGATTGAGGTATACTTAAAGCACAAAAAAGGGGTACAACTCATTTGCGGTGACAAAATACGTCAGCTCTCGAGCATTAGCGGGAGAATCAATGTTTTTGATAAACCAGATTTTACTACAACCTATTGCGCCATCTCTGTACATGGTGTTGAGCAATTCCGTCATACTGCTGACCGCTGCGGAGGCACATCCGAACGCCTTACCAAAATTTGATTGATACCATCTAGCACTTCCAGTGCAATATACAAGGTGTATAAGTTTGCATTGTTAAGCAATACCACCTTAGCTGAAATTGGGATCTCTGTAACGACAATGCGCTTTTTATATGCATCAACTAGTCGTCACTTTTCAATTGGTTTCCAAACGCGAGAAAGTACGGAAACTTTGATGCCCGCATTATACCAAAACTTGCATTTTTTGAAATGGCGATTGATTTGTTCATCGTGGCAACACCACTGCTCAGGAAAACAATTTTAGGAGTAAATTTTCGTGCTAAATACCCCTTTCAGGTAACAGTTTCGTGGTCATAGATTTAAATACTGGTTTAGCGGAGATTAAAAAAAAATCTGTGAGATTAAGGATACGTTAGTCCATTCACAACTTACCCTACTTTTAGGATAGATCTGAGGAACTTTTGTCTTAGAAAAAGAGCGCTTCTACATCCTCAAAAAAATTCCGTTCTACATTCTCGGCTTCTTCTCTGTCAATTTGTGCTCTTTGATATCAATTGAATCTGAATACTCATACACCAAGAGAGTGCTTTTACATCATCACCACGAAATCCGCCCTACAAAAATCACTTTTAATATACTTTTGGTTTCTACTCTATCAAATGTGCTCTTCCGATGAATAGGATCTGAAATTCCACGCACCGAGAGAGTATATAAACATCCCCACTTAAAACTTCGTCATAGAAAGAACACTTTTTATATAATTTTGGGCTCTACTCTGTCAATTTGTGCTCTAAAGATTAATTAGATTTGATTCCTCATGAATCACTGTCGCTTGAAACGAGGCTTACGTGACACAGACATCGGTGGAGCTGTCAATTTCCCTTCACGATATAAAAACTGGGCGCTAGACTCAGCGATCGAATTCGTTTCGCAGCCTATTGCCTTGCAGTCCTATGTTATCCCCATTTGAATAGGCATTTTTAGCATTTTTCAGAATCCAGAGTACTTGAAAATCTGCTTTTCGCGAAGCTATGCTATTTGCACTAAATATTTATTGTTAGGCTTTTTTTAACAGCCGCAGAACTAAATTGCTACTGAGGGCTTGTCGCATTCATCTCTGGAAAAAGTTCGGTAAATCCGACCAACACCATATTTATTCCGAGCGCATAATTGACCGGATTGTTTATTCGAACGAAAATAGAGGTGCAGAACGACTGCTCTGTAAACAGAAACCAGACGGCCAGCTTCCAAAGCGCTGCGACGATCGATCCAGGATTTGGGTTCCTTGAAACGTGAATTGCTCTGGACTAAGTCATAGTCGTCCATGGCATGGTTACGTTACGAATGGGTATGTGCTGTTAAGCCCCTTTGAAGATCGCAATGAGGACATTTTTGACCATCAAGAAATTCATTGGCTTGCTGAAATGCAGTCAACTTGTCCTCTTTACACTTATACATAACTTCAGTCAATTTGATTTTAATACCTTTTTGCTGTAAGGCGAAATCATATAACGCCTCCGAATCTACATAGACTTGAACAGGGCTGTCATAGCTTCGTAACTTTGGTGTGTGCAATCGCGAGTCTGCCAATAGTTTTCCTGTAAATTTGACAAGCTCGGAGGGGCAATGCTCTTTTGGTGTGTATCAACCATAAGGGCGTTGTTTCACCCCCACTATGGCCCCCGCTTTCAAAAAATCTAGGCGACTATATGTGTGACATTCACCAATGACCCTTCGAAACACTTAAGCGAGATAAAAGTCGATCTGTCAACCCTCTTTGTACTGACATACATATCGTGATCTTTTTTCCTTATCTCTCCATCTGAGGCTTCGTTGCCCGTCAACGCTTTAGCTATCTGGAATCTGATCTGACGCAGAAGATAATAGACACAAATACTTGTTGTCCCACATTGAAAGCCCAATCAAAACTTTATGATGTTGTGCCAACTCCTAAACGCCTCCGATGATGTTTTTCCAACTCCTAAAGGCCTCTTAGAGGGAGACTATGACTACACTTTTTTGTCATTGAAAGCGTATCGTGCAAGATGGACTTCTTTCTCGGCCCTTCACGAAAAAAAGTCCCTCTAACTAGGTTAGGGAATGATGTATCAGTGATAAAAGCCTAAAACCTCTAGATTCGTTAGCGTACTTGTACATTTCACTCCTTGCATGCACCAAAGCGTAAGCGCCAGAGGAGTCAAGGCTCGCCGAAAAGATTGCGGTATCTACTACTGCTCTACCATGATTCACTCAAGTGAAATAAGTACACGGATTTTCCATGCTCCTACCTGGCAGGAACACGCGTACGCGACGCGTAAACAACCGTCTGAGATCATCTTCGTCCTAATATCCACCTCTGACTTCAAAGGTTGAGGATTTGTTTTCTTACGCACAAAGGTATTTGTTTAGCTCTCTAGCTTCGACAAAAATTTATTGGGCCGTATTTTATAGATTCAAACTTCTCCTGCTTAGCTCCAAGACCATAATGCGCTTTAATTCCTTAGCAACTGGAAGGCTTGCAAAATCAGCCGCCACCTCAGTTTCATGACGCATCGCTGGGTCAACGCCCACAGCGCGTCCGGCAAATGTGACAAGATCAAATGATCCATCTCGAATCTTGAAAAGATCTAAAGTATACAATCTACCATAGAAATGACTTTGTAGGCTAGCCAAATTTGTGCAGAGTTATGTACAACTTTTCGGTGAGCAATTGGTCACGAAACTTGGATGAAAGTTGTTAACAGCATGCAACTTCTAATCTAACCGAATCAAAAGAGGAGCCACTAATCAGCGCCCCCTTTCGTTAAGCAACTTCCCTCCTTAATGCAGTACCCCAAAGCTATAACAGTGATCTATGATTGGCTGGAGAGAAGATGCAGAAATTGTGGATGGACGGAACACAACAGAAGACGGTGCAATGAACCTATCGATATCAACGTTAATACCGATACGGCTCGCACAGCCAATGCAGAGATTAACCTTGATGCTCTGGGTGATGGCGATGATTGAAAACACTCTGCTTGGTCTCCTAGTGCTTGGTTTAATTGCTCGTTCATGCCAATCTTAATATTGTAAACCTTCTTCCCAGAACAATAATCTCCTGTCGCGATCGTTATCAAATCAGCAGCTTCCATACGTGCAAATTTGCAAGGTTTTTTGCATTGCGAATGTTCAATGTAATTATATCGCTGAAATAGTTCAGCGTACTCTTGACGCTTTCGCTCCAACATTGCATTCCGTCAATACTATTTTGACGGCATATATCTCTACACCGCAAAAATCTTAACTTAGATCTATAAAATGCGAAAAATGCACTCATTTTTCAGCAAGTAATCCACCTACCAATAGCAGCCGCCAGACTGTAGGTCGATAATTCGTAAAGAAAATCCACCCCAGCTAAGTTTGCGAAGATGGCCCAAATCAACAACTTCTTTGTCAATAATTGCTCAAATTGCATGTAGCGTAATCTTCCCGATGCAATCCGTGAGGACAGACCAGACGCAATCGCAGACTCTTCCTGTAAAATCTCAGGCATATTTCATCTTCATGCGACGAGTGATGATTCCAGTCATAGGCATCAAGTGATCTGAACGTCATATCGTCACTGCCACTACCCGCGGCTGACATGCTTAGTAGACATGGCGTGACCGAGTCAATGGAGGACGAATGGATCCTACTTATCAGCAACAGATCTCAATGAGCATTGAATTATATGAACACAGCTCTCAAACGCACCTTGAAGGGGCCGGTAAGAGCGTTGCCCACACTGGCGGTAATTGGCACGTGTTCGCTTCCTTCAGTGATCCCGCCAAAGCTTGTGGCTTTCGCTGCGCGGAAACTTCGCTCTTTCCCCATGAAAAAAGACCGACGCTGCTGTATTGCTAAAATTAGCAGCTATTTCACGCTCGGTTTTTTCAGGCGAACTTATGCAATGCAGTCTTGAAAGGATTCGATGTCGTCTCATTTGGAGTAAATTAAATAATGACACGATAGCCGAACCCATACATCTATCATCAAGCCTAAGCATCTGTAACTAGCAGACGCAACATATCTCCACTCGACGGATTGTTTGTTGCAGCTTCCATCGCTTTGAAAAAGAGATTCTAGTTTTTTTCATAATAGATCGAGCTCACGGTGAAGAGCTTTCCTGTACAGCGAGCGGTACTAGTATCTGCATCTTATATCAAAGACGATGATCGCACGATAGTACCTACTCTGCGTTGAACTTGTTCACGAGTTCCACGCTTTACCGACCGGCTGGTTAAAGTGGTGTGGCACTACCGTATTACCCCTGTAATATGGTATACTGCATCAAGGCTGGTTGACGAAAAGGGGAGCTGGTTAGCGGCTCCCTTTAAAAGTTCATCTTCTTCATTCTTAAAAGTCAAACATAGTCGGTAGCAGTACCGGTACAATTATTGTAAGTGTCGGTTCTACAATGGTAAACGCGTTACGTCGAATTTGTAAGGTGTTATAATTGTGCTTCAGATGAACTGTATGCATAGAACAGCTTATTACGCCTTAAGCCAGCAAGTTTATGTCGCGAATCCATATTATTCACACGTCAGACTTGATTGCGTCTCCATGCCTATTACGTCACTTGACGGAATTCAAAAACATTTGCCATTGACCAAGCGCATTTCGCTTAGAATTACGTACGACACTTTTCGTATAGTTAGAGTGGGGGAAGGTAATTTGGTACGCCGATTTGAATTAACACCTGCGTTGTGTCACCATCCAGCAGCGAAAACTCTGTCAACCCACTCGTCAATGATTCGACGAAGTAGCACAATCATTACTTCGCCTCGAACTATAAAAGGCTCTTCTACCGATGAATGCTCAGTAGAATACACATGCTTAATCATGCAGTGTACCTGACGACATATATCGCGTCGAAGTAGATCGCAGTACATCAGCTTCGTTCCAATTGTTACCTGCAACTTTTCGCCCTCCTCCAAAAATTGCTTCGAGGCGCCATCGTTGATAGCTTTACAGATAGGGGTATAATTATATAGTTGAACTCAAGGATTTATGATAGTGAAAGCTACCATTCGTCTCCAAAGTATAGGATTAGGGCATTCAATTCTGCTTTTATACTCGCCTTGGAGAAGCTGAGCTGCTTGACCGTGCTCATTAGCTTCCATTGCTTTTTATAATCTTGTTTATTTCCAAAAGTCGCGTCAATGTTCGGTTAGTAATATTTTGCTTATGTGACATTGATTGATGTCAATAATATTTCAAATCAATGATCATGCAAACGTATTTATTCATGTGTGTCTTACAAAAAGATCGAGGCGTTTAAGTTACTTCATCGCTCCGTTGTTCAAGATAGTAGATGACCCACTGTCAGACACCCGCATATTTTATCGACAAAGTCGGAATGGGCTAAGACAGTAATTAAGAAGTCAAATAATGCTCCGCCCGCTCTACACACCCAAAATAGTAGTCGCCGAAGCAGAGCACAAGCCAACTCAGTTAAAGCGTGTTATTCGCTTCAGTTCTAACATGGCTGGATACATTCGTAATGTAGCAATCACGAGCCAAATCAGATCGTGCATTTTCTATGAATAATCTGTATAGACTGTTAAATACTCCAGCACTTCTATTTGGATTTTGCTTCCATCTCGAATATTTTCGCAGCTGCCACCGCTGCAGCTCACCAAAGAGCTCACATATACTTAGAACAGCAACCTCTTGCTCACTAAATACTTCACTCTCTCCGTCATCCAAATTAGCATCTACTTTCAATGTATTAGTGTATGCTGATCTCCTCCATCGTTTATATTGTAATCCACCGAGTTATAGCGTTTACTATTTCTCGCGGCTTAGCTGGGATTGTGTTGGACCGTTGAGCAATTATTAACTAGCTTGTCCTACATCAATGCATTAGGCAATACCTAGAGGCAGTGATGTCGATGGTGACTGCAAGTTTCGTATCTTTCTGGACGCTGTGAGCCAGTTTGCGACTTGTAGACGCGAGTGTTGACCGGTAGTGACCACGTTCTGGCCTCGCAAATTAAGCAATGGGCGGTTTCTGTGTTTGCGCGGGCAGCACGCATTCGCGTAGCATGCTTACGATGATTTCGTTCTGAACACCGTAATCCGTCCAAGTCCAATAGCCGAGCGAGGAGATCCTAACTTCAAGTGCATCGCACGTGCAGCACGAGGAAATGAAATATCGCTCCCGCTGTGCGGAGATTTTGTTCGCTGGCTTGTTGATACACAATAGTTGAAATGACCATCACTCTCGACACCCACGAAAATTTGATGTAGAATTCGTGTACCAATTGTCCCAGCCTGAGAGATATTGCTTATTTATTGCTATACGCATACTAAAGAAAGCATAGCATGACAAGTGTGAATGACGTGGTGTTGGAGGAGGTTAATCCCTCAAGTAGTGGCAGCGGGCCTGACCAGTGGATCGAAAACTTGCGCAATGGCAAGGTACTGAGTGAGCTGGAGCTTAAACACGTGTGCGAGATGGTCAAGTTGCTGCTCATCGAGGAATCCAATGTGCAGCCCGTGAGTAGCCCCGTGACCGTCTGCGGCGATATTCACGGCCAATTCTTCGACTTGTTGGAACTCTTTTCATGTGGTGGTGACATTGAAACAACAAACTATATTTTTATGGTAAGTGTGCTAGATATCGCTGAGGATATATCGAGAGGGTATCTGATGTGGTGGGCTTTATATTATCAGGGCGACTTCGTGGACCGCGGGCACAATAGCGTCGAGACGTTTGAACTCTTGCTGTGCCTTAAAGCGCGCTATCCAGACCGTATTACACTGCTACGAGGAAACCACGAGTGCCGGCAGATCACACAGGTCTATGGCTTCTATGAGGAGTGTGTACGTAAGTACGGCAACGCAAACCCATGGAAGTACTGCACGGATGTGTTCGACTACCTTAATCTGGCTGCTATTATCGACGGACGTGTTCTTTGTGTGCACGGCGGCCTGTCACCCGAAATTCGCACGTTGGACCAGATCAGGACAATAGAACGCCAGCAGGAGATTCCACACGAAGGATCTTTCTGCGACCTTATGTGGTCCGATCCGGAGGATATTGAGACGTGGGCTATGAGTCCACGTGGTGCTGGATATCTCTTTGGTGCCAAGGTGACACAAGAGTTTAACCAGATCAACGGACTTGACCTTATCTGTCGTGCGCATCAGCTCGTGCAGGAGGGTTACAAGTACATGTTTGACAATAGCCTCGTTACTGTCTGGTCAGCGCCAAACTACTGTTACCGATGCGGCAATGTTGCAGCTATTTTGTCATTCGATGATAACCTTGAGCGTGATTTTAAGCTGTTTCGCGAGGTACGTTTGGTGAATGCGCTATCGTAAATGGTTCGGTGCTTATAATGGCGAACTTCTGTGCCTGTCTATGCCAGGTTGCTGAGTCTGCGGATGGCTTTAATCAGCGCGCTTTAGTGCCGTACTTCTTGTGAAGTGGCTTTCGGACAAGATATTCTCGTACGCTTTTCGCGCTGCGATCAGCGCCTCGCGTACCTTCATTTACTTGCTTGAGCTTGTCACGCGGGTTGTTCACATACTTTCTCCACATCAAATAGGGACAAGGACGATAGTAGATTGTTTACGGATTTTTAACGAAACCTTTCATATTAGCTGGTTCGCTTGTCGTTTTGGCTGACTACGTGGAACTGACATTACGATGGAAAAGACAACGGAGCCACGTGCACTACTTGGGGCTTTGACATCCAAGTGGCTTGCACAGTATAAGTAAAGTTCCATCCGAATCCAGCACCTCCGAATTCTCCGAGATGATTCAAGCAAACCATGCCTCCTCGGAAGCTCGGGTACATTGCTGCAATTTGGTGAAGGGCACGCTCGCACGCCTCGCGCGGCTATTACATTTATTATAGCAAAATCGGATTAGATACTAAAGTCATTGCATCATCATTGTCAGGACACAAACATGAGTGCCCTTCTTCATCTCTTGGACAGCAAAAAATGAGGGTAAAAAGCGCATCATCACATCTCCGTCTCCGGTGGCTGCAGCACCACCAATAGACGAGTCCACGTAAGCTCCAGCGCCGGGCACGGAGGCATCGCCAACACGTCTGGTTTCAAAAACGGAACTTTGAGCAATAGCAAAACATGAATAGAAATTACGAAAATACTGACCCTGCAATTTTGTGTATGGCCCCGTTTGAGCTGGTCCCCGCAGCCATGTGACCATTATTTGCTAGCGCCACCATTCCAATAGTGTCGTGATTCGTTGTGGATATAAGATTTTCGGAGCCAGCACTATTCTGTTTGCTGTAATAAAGCAACGACTGATCTACTGTTCCTCCGTAAACTCCATTTTGAAGATTTAGTGGCTTATAAGGTGGACACGATGTGTTTTGTTCGAGGACATTGCGAAAGTAATTTGGCTGACACTTGTTGTCCAGCCAGTTCTGATGCCTTGCTCGAGAGCGTGGCGTATCCAATGGTGTCTCTTTGAATCCCATCATCTTCGCAAACGCCATCGCTCCATCTCCCGCCAAGATGCTGTGCGAAGAGTGCTCCATAACAGCGCGCGCCACTTTGATGGCGGGTTTTATGCGTCGCAGTTGTGCTACTGCGCCCAATTTCATAGTAGAGCCGTCCAGGATCATAGCATCCAACGTAGTTTCTCCGTTGGAGTCGGGACTACCTCCGTAGCCCACAGTAAAGTCACATTGGTCGAGTTCGCAGCGATTGCAGCCTCTTGTAATGGCGTTAAGCGCTTGCGAGCCACCGCCATGTCCGTGGAGAGCCTGAAAGCCAGCACGCGTCGCATTCACAAACGACCATGTATTAATCACCACTGCACCCCGTTGCGGAGCCTTGTGTGCAGAACTTAGAAGCATAATTAAGCACACAAGCACCGCGAAGCTGCCGCATATCCAACGCTGGTGGGACTCATGCCGGGGTTGCTCCATCGATGTGGCAAATTGCACAGTTGAACAAATCAGGGAGTATTTGGCATTAATTTCGGATCATTTTTAAAGCGGTTATGCATTTCATTAGCTCGTTAATCTACTGTACTTCATTACTTCCACTCAGGTTTCTCTTTGGCTCGAGCTGTAGCTTGGTGCCGAGCACGCAACGCTTTAGTTAAAGAAACACTTCTTGCAATGCGTTGCACGTAAGCTGGGGCCTCAATCGTGCGCGGTTTAAACGTGCACTCGTTAAACTCTCCAACTTCCTTTTCCTGAATGGCTCGACGCTGTTTTACTAGATTTTCCTGGCTTTGCTGCTTAATACGCTGCAGATACGTTTCTGGGCTTGATAAAATTTTTAATCGACCTTCATAACGGTCTGATGTACGATTCAGAAGCGGTCGAAAAGTCAGTGATGTCATCTCCTCTTGCTCCATCTTCATCTTCATCAGTCGTTGAGTTGTCTCTCGCCGGAGCAAATCTCCACGACTGAGCTCAGTAATGGATCGTGGTTTCCGCTTTATACTTGCCTGATTGATTGCAGGCTTAAACGTACAGTTTGGATCCTGTAAAAAAGCATGAGTTTTAAATTTACACATTATAATTACTTGTGCACTTACCGACGATTGTACCGACTTCTTCCCATTTTCATACTCCTTTCGCCGCGCATACGTGGATACACGCTGTAAAAAGTCCCCTTTGCGCCCATTTCCCATCATTGCAATAGATTTTTTGTTTATAATTGGCTTGTAGCCCAAAGTAAGCTGCTGCTTGGCCTGTTCGATCCGCTCATGTCGTGCTTGCTCATGAAATTTCTGCCGCTCGATAAATGTCTGAAACTGCCGAGCCCGCTCTTCTTTAGACTCTTGGCTCTGTTTAGCATCCACAGACCGTGGTCCTTGCTCATTGCCAGCACTTATCGACAGTCGACGTCGATTCCTACCACCCGGCCGCAATGAAATGTCATCTTGACACGATTGGGGCAAATTCGAATTCAAATCCAGCAAAATCTCATTGTCATCATCTCCAAACAGCGATAGGCTCCTACTTTTTCCATTACACCCTTTAGCAAAGGAATTTTCTTCGTTGGCGTTACTACACCACGGTTTACTTAAGCGCATGTAGATGTTTTGCTGTAAATAAAGCTGTGCTGATACCATATCAGATCGAATTCCATTCACTTTAGGATTAAACGTGCATTCGGCAAGCTCCTTTGCGGCAGCTTCCCGAGATGCTGCTGTCAGCAATGGTGAAGATGTTGATTTGGACACCATGTACTTTGCCTTAATTCTCTCACCTGGATTAGTTTTTGGCTTGAAAGTGCATTGTCGATCAATCTCTGCCTCCTTGTCCGCTTTAACCTTTGTTGCGAGTTGCTCTCGAACCCTGTACATATCCGCCTCCTGATACAGTCGTTCAGAAACCAACTGCACGGCGGTCAGTCCTTCGTGAGAGACACTTAAATGTTGCTGCCCACGCAATTTTGCGACGACTTTAGTCGAATTTGGGTTGACTTTCGGCGCAAATGTGCATTCATTAAGCTCTGACTGCAGTTGTTGCTGCTTCATCTGCTCTCGATTTGCGTCTTTCTGCGACTTCCAGCGAGTTACTCGAGCGTGAAATTGACTATCTGTACTGTTGAGATTTCCGCCTTTGCCTCCATCGTTGCTGCTACTATCTGGGTTGCAATCACTGTCATGCTCCTCCTGAAACTGCTTCGTAAAATCAAGATACTGCTGCTCATCTTTCCCATCATTGCGCTTTAAATTAGAAGTTCCATCAAAAAGCAAAATCTGTCCCAGGGCATTCTCTGGAGGCGTGAGCTTACGACTTGTACTACTATTCTTATCAAATGTATAAAAGTCACCTTTCCCTGGCCTCAACAAAGTGATCTTCCCATTTGGCGGATGTATGGCAGGCGAGAAGTTTGCGCCGGCACCTGTATACGAAGGATCGCGCACTTCTTCCCCCCAATTATTTAGATAATGTGTTTCGGCCATATTCCCATCCGATTTTACATGAGATTGCTGCTGGTGACTAAAGGGCAAGGCTTGTTTCGTAGCTGTAAGTCTTGACTTACTAGCCATCCACTCCTGTACACTAAATTGCCTCGCCATATCGTGGGAGACCCCAGAAGCAAGAACTTCTGCATCACTCTCAACCATCACAACACCAGGTTTCAATTGCAATGTAGCAAAATCTGGTGCTGAAGGCATCACGAGAGAGCTAGCATTATCAGGTTTCATTAAATTTAGAAAAGGCATGGGCGCCAAAGCCGACCCAAAAAGGATGTGCGTAGGTGCTGCTAGATCCTGCTTCATAGTCAGCGAAGTCGCGGCCGAAGCTGATATATTGAAGGCACGACAACTTGTCACGAAATCTGTTGACACATCGAACGGTAACATTCCGTGTACCAGGCTTGAAGAAGAATTTTGAAAGCGTCCAGTCGATAGAATAGACGAGGTTAAATCGCCACTAACAATTGTCGGAACAGAAGGGGGCCCAGCTACGACACCTGGTCCTGTTTGAAGCTTAGCAAGCTGCTGGAAAAGCTGCATCTTCGTAATTTCGCCGCTTTTTAGCTGCTGCATGAGCCCAGACACAGCCAAACCCGGTGACGATGATGTCTCCATGTTTTAAACAGATAAAGATGTATGTAATGGAGGCGTCATAGTGAGCTATTTAGGTCTTCTGCCAAATATAGACGAAATTACAAAAATAGTATTTTCGCTACACCGATAGTATTGACACCCTACTGCATTTTGCGCCCTTACATAAAGCCGAGCATTGTGGTAAAAGCTAGCTAAAAAAAGCTTTAAGAGAATGGTGGCGAGACACCGTTTTCAACTAAGGTAGTGCTGCTTATTGATAAGTTCCAATACACCTTGTGTAATCCACTGAAAGTGCTGGATGGTGATGTGGTCGGCGGAATCTTACAACACCATGTACAGAAATGGCGTGCAGGAACAAACATACGAGATCTTGCAGTATACTATCCTGGTCTATAGAGTATTGTATTGTGCAGTAGATTGCAGTTTATAATTCATTAAATACATTTTTATTGTTGTTGGTTCTTCGGCTAGTTGACATGCGATTAGTCATGAATGTTTTTCTGTCATATCATGCAAATCGGTGAAGTACCCATTAATTGTTTTTGTGCAAAGTCACCATGTCTCAAGGATCCTTATCGCGTGGCCAATTTAATATAAAGGCTAAGCTTTGTGTGAGAAGTTCATCCTTTTTCATTTAGACTTGAATTCATTCAATAAAAGTGCTTATCAATTACTCTGTAACTTTATAATAAAGGGTGGCAAGTTGGCGTAAAAAGTGTTCCAATCGGCCGGGAGATCAAGCGATGGGAAGACAGCCCAAGAATGGACGTTCTGACACCTTAAAGATCTATACACCAAATGCGGTGTCTGCGCCTAAGGCTGCACCTCGGTCCCGAGCTTTACCGACTTCACCTGTACAAAAGGCCTCGTACCAGCTTTGGGCGTCAAGATTGTCCACCAAAGAGCTGCTCGGAAAAAAGGAGGCTTTAAAAGATCCACTCAATTTGCTACAACAAGAATGCGTGCGAAAATTTCCCTTTGTCCAATGGTCCGCAGTTACCCCCTTCATCCGGCGATGAAGGTAATTAGAAATGCCACGAGCAATCCGACGATCGCTTTTCTAACTCTTCACCACCAAGGCTGCAGAAATTATAGTTCGAAAAAATCGATATTCTGTCTAAACGTTTTCGTCTCCGGAGGGAGCGCCCCAGAAGGTTAACGATTTGAAGTCAGACATGCCGACCACTCACCCAAAAGTACATGAGGATTCATGCCCTCGTACAAAATGTCACCAGAACCGGAAAACAGAACAAATAGGTAAAGTTGAAGACGTTCACCTATGGTGTATTCATAGTGTGGATCGAAAAAATAAATCAACAACATATTTAGAGATGAGCTCGGCAACTTACTCACCGCAAAAGTTTGATGCAAGTCGCCATTATGTAAGAGCCCACCCACTTACGAAATAGCGCAACGAATCTGACGATATCTTCCACATGGATAATACCCATCCATATAGGCCATGGCTTTTAGCAGAGCGCTCATCAGCTTTGCGGACCACGATGCCAAGGTGGAGACCACATTTCGCGTCACTCATACGAAAAAAAATCGTTTAGAAAGTGTGCCTATCGACAGGGTGGTTAGTTGGATATCTTACAGCCCTGACATTGCCAACACAATGTAATTGGAGAAACCATTATGAGATTGAGTGAGCATTTAGGGCTTTACATACCAGAACTCTATCATATTAGACAAGGTCGTTTGCATTAGTGGGCTTGGAGTACAATTGCGCATTAAATGTGTCGAAGACATCGCTAGTGGTACCGGTATGCGAAAATTAAAATTGACTATAATATTGCAAAGCCAAAAAGACAAAGAGCAGCATATTTTTTGGATCTAAAAATATATACACAGTAGAAGAGTGCCACAACCAGATACTAGGGTGAAACTTGATCGAGTCACGAGCGAAAACTTCTAAAGGAAGCCCAACCAACGAGCCGATCACCTAAATTTTAGTCAGTTGGGAAGAATAGAAATTGTCTATGTTACAACGAGCAAAATAAAGGAAGATTAAAAATCTTTTTGCTTGAGAAATTTGGGTCAAGACTAGGGCCAATACTATATATCGATGTCTAATGAATATGAAACAAGAATGAGTACTTAAGGCATTTCTATAACGAGCTGTCGTGGTCGGTATAAAAAATGCTTTAGCATAAAAAATATAACGTAAATTGTGTGTCTTTCCAACCAGGAAGGAGTCGATTTGAGTTCACCCGCAGCAAACTTTATTGTCTCATGTATGTCTCACAGATTACTTGCACTTTGGACACAAGAAAATGCATCATAATCCCCGCCACTAGTGGAATTTTTTAGCCTTGATAAAGCTGGCCCGTGTGACGCCTTCGGGCTTGCAAAGGTTTTATACGAGAAAGTGATATTTTATTTGACACTTTTGATGCTCACGCTCTTACACTCTTATAATTTTGCATACCAGCATGCATCGCCTTAACGTCAAAGTCGTACTCCATTAGCAATCTGCTCTGCGTGTAGTAGAAAGTAAGCAGGTCCACACAAACAAAGAGCATTTTTTGCACGATCAAGTCGGTCTTCATGATAAAAGTCACACGCTTATTTCAGCAAGTTTTGCCAGCATGTAATGTCGCTTAAGATCGTCACAGCTTAAGTTAAATACCTTTTTCGACTGATATACATACGTGAAATATTCGTCTTCCTGAAACGTAAAAATCGAATAACTATTGGAGGACGGATTTGGTCTTCGTCTTTGTGTTTAGGTCACTTAGATACGGCTCTTGGCCTTAGGGTGTAGCAAGTGGACATAGTCATCTTTGATGCTCGAGCTGTGAAGAGCACAATAAGTAGACAGTGACTAGAAAGCTTCACTCGAGTCGATGAGATACAAATGCTAAACCTTACCGAAGTTAAAGTGCATTCTGCGAATGGGTAATAGCAGCACTGCTTCCCCAAATCCTCTTATTTGAAATTTGGGGGAAATAAGTTAGCTGGAAGGACATAATAATGAGCACAAATGCTACGCAGGACTTCTGCATAATGGATAAGTGCCTATCCTCGCAGGTGCCATTAAAAGAGCATGAGGACAGTGGTAGCGAGGAGATGCCCTAACGAGCAATAATAAAATAACGCGACGTCAGGTGCTTTCAAAAATTGCATATGAGTTCTTTTATGCAAATTCCACAGAGCACATCCGCCGATTTTAATGACAAAGCCGAGAAATAATTTCCGCGCCCTTAACAGAAATTAATTTGAAAAGATACATTAGAAGGCCACAACGTACCTAAATCGTATATGCATAATTCTGTAGGTGTTTTTTTCGGTATACCGCGAAATAGAGCTTTATTATGAACAAATGCACCAAGTATGCTACGCTTTTGTTAATAATAACTTCTGACCTGAGCTGGTTTTATATTCTGTCTGACATTGCTGTCGATTTCTTTGTGTTCATACGATTGGTTGTGGCACCAAACTAAACTAAGCTTTGATTTTAATTTTAACATGCTTCGGCTCTAGATGAATGGGTCCAGTTTGCTCTGGTGTTTACGCGCATTCATCCATACTACCAAGCTTTAAGGTTGAGTAAACTATATCTCTGCATGTGGTCAGAATACCGCAAATCGCTTACAAAGCCCTCGTTGAATCTTTTTTTTAATTCGTAACAACCCCCAGCCAATCTTATTGGAGCTGAATAAGCGGTTCCTCTAGTTTTGCCACACCAAAGAATCGTGCCAATTTACAAAAAGCTCACAGCACCCGTCAAACTGTTGTAGATAGTAGTGCAAATGGCCTTAAAGGTCAAGAAGAGATACACGTGCTTAACCTTTGTGCCATATTTATGAAGTAGTACGTTCTGTGCGACCAAATGTACGCGCTTGATATTGGTTTGAGGGTCAAGCCTCAGGCTTGTGGTAAGATTTGTTATCGTGAGGCTCTTGAGGAGGGATTGAAATTCTGTGTGCGTCAATTCATGAGCTTCCTTGCCGGGTAAACCATCACCCCTCTTTACACAAAGTGTCCATGCTATGTCAGAAAGTCGCTTCACTTTCATATTCATCAACAGCGGATTTAGACAATAGAAACTTTTAGAGTCATTAAAGATACCCGCTTACGAATATGAAAGTATTTTAGATGCTAAACAACAGGTTGGATATGTCAACAGCAGACGATTCGCAGACTGATGTTTAGTCTGAGTGTGTAAATTGCGGCCTTGAAGACTTTCTAATTTTTGTGTGTGGATACGTTAAAGCGTTGGAGTAGCATGCCCCTACTCGTTAATTCGCATTGTACAACGCAATTAATGCCTCAACAGGTTTCTCACCAGTCTATAAAAGCTGGGTTTTTTGCACCTCAAGAATGCTACCGCATTGTATCTCTGGGCTTTATATGAGGAGCAGCCGAGCACTTTACTCAAATCAGTCCTCTAACAGGCACAAATAAGGCAACGACTTTGTATTAAACGACTTGTCTTAGCACACGTGCGTGGTACGAAATAACCAAACACTAAGAACTCAAAGGTAAATAGATAAACTAAGAAACACATGCTTCATCTGAAGTTGGAGTTCAAATACATATCGAATGCTTAAATTTGATCAAATCGCTCAGTTTGTTAGTTAGCTTTGCGGAGTTTTTCGGATTCTGATTTTTTTATATCTCCGACAGCTAAACCCGCATGATATGCATGCTAAAGCAGCCGAGGGTATATTCATCTTCTTTCATAACCAGCAATAGAAATCTTTCGATCGACGGGTTGTCCACGGTTACCAACGTCTGCATGCAAAGCAATGGGCTACTTCTGTGATCTTCGTATTTGTGGATGCAGCATCTTTATCACTCAGCTTTTCCCAATGATGTTTCGGCTTTTTTATAAGATGTGTTTCTCAGCAGTCCGCTTTTTTGCGCCATAATGTTTTGTCACGAACTATTCAATTCGAGCCTATTGGAGCTAAAAGCTTCTTGCGCAATATTTCGAACTTGATATGAGCAATATCATGCGTCAAGGAGCAACATTAATGAGGTCCTCTTAGCCTATACTTTCGATCGCTAATTGGAAAGAGGACGGCTTGCACCGCAATCCATGCTTCCTTTACGATAGACAAATGCATTGAGAGGAGAAAATGGTTGTTTGATAGAAAGATGTTTCTCCTTTTTTCTTCTATAGAACTCCTCGTATCGCTCTGTCTTTCTTCAGATGGATTGTGCGCGCTATCCGCTGCTACGTAGAGAGAGGCTATTTTAAGCACTTAACTTATCTAAGTGTCTCTCACCCTTTTAAGCTCGCCGTCCGCGCCAAAGCCGCAGCCTTTGTGACAGGTGTAGACTTAGCTGAAGGTGCATCCCTATGGCGCTGATGCCGATGTTGGTGCCGTGGTTTTTGTGGAAGCCGAAGTATTCATCAATCGCGCCGGCTTACTTATCGTAGAATGACCCAGCCGACCGACAGCCCTTTTTGCTCACCGTTATGGCTAAGCCGACTAATACTTCACCCTTTTATGTTGGATGTATTCAAGTCTCAGTGGGGAGGTCCGTTCAAGACCGAGCTTTTGTGGTAAAGCTGGCCTTCTGTAAAACTGGAAATAGTAGAAACTTCGGCTCCTGGTGCACGACATTCTATCAGTACTTACACCTTGTTTCGAAGGATATCGGAATAGGTGTAATATAAAGTTGGACCAAAAGAGAATTTATTAAACTACTAGTTTAATTAACTGCATTATACTGTACGCATCGAACTCCTCAAGACTGAGGAGGATAGTAAATCCTTATTCATCAAAAATCCTCTTTCTGAACACCTCCTCTGTGCAAGGTGCTGTAACCCCGTCAAACAATGTCCCATAAACCCATCTTATAAAATTGCTCCTTTCTTTTACGCAGTACACTTGTACAAGCGGAAAACTCAAGTAAAATGACCGTTTTTTGCAAGCATCAAATAATAGATATCATGTCAATGGCCACAGTTTGACATTCATGATCCCTTTGGTCAAATGGATTTCAGAATTAAATGACATCACAAAGTGATGCCGATGAACTATAAGGTGATCTTTCATAAATCACGTGGGGCTTACTGTCAATATTACGATGGATGCTCTACAAGTACACTTGTCTTCGCAAGACCAAAACAATAAGATGGACGCCTTTCCACATGTCGAGCTCCTCGCCAATTATGTCTTGACAATGCAACAGTAATGTTAGGGTAACTGTTACATAGTTGAGGGATTGAACGATTGTGAAATCAACTACAAACGTTTGGAGTATACTTTGGCCTTGATTTAGATTCTTTGAATGTGACATTGCTTTGGAGAGTTCAGTGACTTCGTAAGAGTTTGGATGGGCAAAGGGCTTTTTTTTAAAAAAGGAAGCTTTTATGAAGGCTGGCACGCATATCAAGACAAAATCGGCCATCAAACTGCGCGTTATGCTGATCGACATCGGCTGCCTATTTTTGACGCAGCGGCTGACATGCTCATGTAAGTTTTGATATGAAGCGATGGGCAGCAAGCAGCCCGAATATGCATATTTTACAGACATATGCTTTGGATGCAATGCGGTCTACTGCATAATTACCGTGAAAAGATTCTTTTCTTTTGGTTTTCGCATCATAAATAATCACTGCGATTTACAGTGCTAGTTTTAAAAGAAGTGGCCAATTGATGTACTGGACCCTGTTGATGAAACAAGCGTGCCCTACAGATATATTTTTGTATATTAACTACCGCTTGCAGCGTATCATAAAAATTCGTGCTGTTGCGAGCTATGAAGATTCGTGCTTTTGCGAGCTATAAATATTCGTGCTTGTGCGAGCTTAAAGATTTGTCCTCTTCTCCAGATTCTAATGATTCCGTTTTTTAAGGTTCTAATTGACCAATACCAATGCTCGTCTCTGTATTTTCGGGCCCATCGATTGGTTTTACGTATTTACAAGCAAAAATGGTCAAGCTACACAAATATATTGCTTCTATAATTTGTCGCCTTTCGCAGATCCAATTCTGCTAATTTTAATGGTCTTTAATGCAAGAAAATCTATATTTCCCCAAACTGTTGGTGGCCTGTAGCTTCCGAATGCAATACGACCTCTTTCTGCAGGAAACACGCTTCTGAGCCGAGAATCAATTCTATGTTTAATTTTGAGCTTACCTGTCCAACAAAAGTGCTTCCACACACCATGCACATGATGCTGAAGCGACTGACGTCTGTGAATTCGTGCTTTTGATGAGCTTCAACTGCCACTTCACTAGCCCGCTCAACCTAAGTCCCAACTTGATAAATCTATACGCAACAAAATTACAAAATTTTGTACCTCACTTACCTTTGTAAAATCGTTGATAGAAAAGAGAGCCACATCCTGGTTTTTGGAAGCTGTGACGGAGAAATTCTCAACAACTAAATCATAATGAATCCCGTCGTAAAGCAAAAACAGCCTCTGCGTAAAGCCTTGATCCTCGCCGTAGCACAATCGACTCATGCTCGTAATGTCAAAAACGACCATTTCTACCTTGTAATATGTCGACAATATTGACAATTCGATTTCACCACCCCACGACTTGTCATCTATTATCCACGCACAATATTCGTAGACGGGGCGACCTAGGAACACCGCTGAGTACTGTTCCGGGTTTGCAAGGATTGTATCTTTGATCAATTGCCGCATGATTGGACCATTTCCTTCTCCCTCCTTACCAAGGGCATACCCGATCGAATGAAACAGGCAGCTGTTGTCTGCAGGCATAACCCGTCGAATAAAGACTGTATTCGACTTGACATGCATACCAACAGTCACTGGGGTTTCCTTAAGAACTAGCACTGAGCCCGACCGAACTCCCAATGACGTTAGTGTACTCTTCTACATAATGTCACAGTCAAGGAATCCGATCTAAGGCCAAAGTATTTTCAAACTGTTAGTAGTTATTCTTACGTACGCCTGATCCCTCAATTATTTTAGGGGGATACCCCGTCATTACTGTTACATTGTCAAGACATAATTAGAAAAAAGCATGGCTTATGGAAAGGCGTCACACTTACTGTGTTGGTCTTGCGGCAAAATAGATGTGGTTTTAAACAAGTGAGCACGTAAACCGTCCATCGTGATGTTGAGAGGAAGCCCCACGAGCTTCATGGAAGTGCCGTTCGCGAATGTGACCTTAAAGTTCATCGGCTTTCGTCGCTGCCACTGTGATGTTTTAACAGGATTAATTTGACCAATGGGACGAATTAATTTTCATTGACATGATATCTCTTATTTGGTGCTTGCAAGAAACGGTCATTCTGCTTGTGCTAAAGAACAAAAAAAAAGCGCGAAACGACGAAATAATTTTAGTGTAACTGAGTTTTACAGGGCATCACGGGGTCACACAGAATCTTGCACAGAAGTGTGCGGGTAGATATACAATTTTTAATGACGATTCAATATCCAAGGTCTTGAGAGACTTTTTTGTAAGGAAATTAAAGTCCTTTCAAAATTTTCGATGTTTAATTTATCGTAATCGATCAAACCAAAAATTTATATATCATATATGTAAAAATTACCAATAAATCTTAAGGAAGTACTATAACTATATGTTTTTTCAAAATAATAGGAAAAAATCTGCCTTATACTTTTGAAGTTAATCACATATCCCCAAATAACAATTCTGCATGTGACAGCTGATTTGAAAACTTGAGTGTTGCTATGAGGTGTCGACATGGAGCATTCATATCCTTCACGTGCAGGCGCCACTGGTACTGTTAACCGCTACAGCATACTCCATCGGCTTGTTTGTTCCAATTCGAACGACACAACAAACGATGTAGTTGAACATGGACATTCTTGAAATCTTTCTTCGTACATTTTTAGCATTGAAGTGATGCAACTGGCAGATATGACGTAAACACACCCCATTGTTTGGTCTGTTCAGAAAATTCGGGCCACTTCTTACCGACATGGCGCTTAATTGCCATCATACAATCCAAGATCGGCATTTCACGGATGTTTTCCAGCGCGTTGTTCATAAATTTGACAATATTGAAAGTAAGCTTTCCATATCGTGAGCATGGACTATGGGCAATAGACCACTTACCATAGCCAACGTCAGCTAGCCATTTAACTGCCTCGCGATTTAGCTTCATCAGGTCTTCTGCCTTGGCTTCGTACGATTGCCTGGTCGGTGCACGTGCTAAGCCCCATGCATGTTCCTTCAACGTCTTGTTTCTAAACTTTAGACTGAAATTCTCCATAAGGTAACGTAAGCAAAAGAAATTTTGTATCTCTTTGCCATTTTCTTTCATTGCTGGCACTAATCCCTTGTACTACGAAGACTGGAAGTACAGGTAAATGCTAAACAGGAACTTAACGAACCACGCCCAATTTGCTTTAGTCTCACTGCTGACTAATTCGACTGCAACAATTCTAATCTCATCGATTCCATTTTTGAAACACTCCACCAAAACAGTACATCGCCAACTTTGTTCTTGCGAAAAGATGCCATCCAGTGTCATGCCGCGTAATACATATGAAGCAAACACACGAATTCCTTGCACATAACCAATTGCTGACCGCAAATTGCATGCGGTAAAATTACTATTTGACGTTAAAAATGATCTGTTTTAAATTTTTACATGTATATTTTTGCCATTGTTGCTGAAATATTTATTGCTAGGTATAATTTTTTTGTTTTTGAGGAGTATTTTCTCCATTTAATTTGAAAAAAGCATATTTTTTTACATTCTTCCGAATTAAAATTGAAATGACTTTTGTTTCATGATAAATTACTGTAAAAAACGATAAAATGTCATCAAAAAGTTATATAGTTTGATCCTGGCTAAGAGCCATATATAAATCTTTTCTTACAGAAGAAAGGTGAAAAGGTGAGTGTTACTGGTTCTTCTACAAAAAGTCAATTAGGTCATAAGGTTGTCAAGCAGGCAGTAAAGCGAACTGCCGGTAATTTGAGTCATTCTTCGACAACTAAGCCATGGCCTAAAAATATTTGTTAGGCTCCCAAATATGCTGCTGCATCAAAAGCGGCCTCTGCACTGAAGAACTTGCGCTCCAGCTAAGGCTGCACTTAAGAATAAGTCTGCACCTACCACAAAGTGTGTGGCTTTGCTATGCCTGCAATTTTAAAAGTTCGCCCGCGAGAAAAAGTCTGGAAGTGCCTTCTACTCCACTGCGGCGGGGAATGTGCGCCTATTGTTCTCCTTCGCCGGATGGCCCATAGACATCTGATACTTGAAAGATGTGTATGGCGAAAAGCCGCCTGGCTCTTTGCTCGCTAGGGCCACGAAAAAATCTCAGGTCAATAACGTCACTGTCCAAAAAAATCGTCGCCCGAGGGTGCAATATTAGTGCTGTTACGCAAAGAAAGACTCATAGGCCATGCAAAAGCTCTAACCTGTAAGGATCGAGTGGATCGTGGTTGCCAGGAGAAGAAACTCGACCTGGGCTGCCCTCACTGATGCGGTCATTAAACATGATGATTCAGGGCAAAGTTATTGGCGACAGACTTTAGTACATTCTCCGGGTAGGTTTTGTGGCCAAAGTCACTAACGCGGCTTTCACATTCGGATGCCGACGCACGTCACCCACCCAGCGGTTTTAACGAGAGAGGAATACCTGCAGCCCAGCAATGCAGGTATGTTGCCGAGCTGTCCACTCTTCGCTTGGCATCTATGGGCGTCACTTAAATGAAAAGAAGTGTGTTGATGTCGCGCGACCTTACGCTGTCCAGGTGCGTACAAAAAAATTCACAATGAATTATTCTGCGTTGTTCGAATCCTGAAAAAAAAAGTGGCCTGTACCCGATTGGGGGATACACTTGGGCCTCTCTCAGCGTAATCACCACCACGTTTCATCGGACAGCCTATTTTAAGATAAAACAACCATTTTGACTTCAAGAGCCCAAAACCAACATTCCAAAACATAGTGTTGGCGCTCGTGAGCTTGGAGTAAAACTTGCCCATTTTGTGGGTTCAACACCGTGATATCTTGGCTTCGGCATTAATGTGAGCTAGTCACACAAGAGTAAGCTTTGAGCGCAGCTATTAAGTCTGTTCTACTATGGCCCAATGAGTAACCAAGAGACCGCGGCTTACAATCGAAACCTCCGATTTTCTTTATTTCAGATCGCACCGTCTCGGATTATTGTTTTTATGCCTTTTAACGGTTTCACGAGCTCTGTAAGACAAGGTTACCTATCCATCTAACAAAAAAATTCCCGGCGCTTATGCAAGGGGTTTTGTCTCACTACTCTGCAACTGACCTTGAAGGTCAAGAAGCGTTCAAATAAGCGTTTCTCACCTTGGCCTTGTGTCTTTGCTGTGAGGAGAAGCACCTTGTGCGTGATCGTGTGTATGTGCTTAAGTTTAATCTCAAACTAGGCCTTGGCTGTCAGAACGAGAATATACCGAGGCGACTCCAGATCCTTGAGGCGCTGAAAGAGAATACAAATTTCTTAAGCAATGCGATCTTGAGCTTTACAGTCGGATTGACCACCACGCGCTTAACCATACCGCGTCCGGAAGTCACTTCCCCTCGCAGTGATGTTCACGTAAGTCTAGCCACTTTAAGTGCACGGTGCAGCCACTCACTCTTATAACTAAGACTGTAATGCTATCAGATCACCCGTAGTCAGCTTAGCAGCAGTATCAAGCGCAGGTACAGTGCTTCAAAAGGGTGCTCAGGCTCGTTTAGACTGGCATGAGGCTCAATCTTAAAGATCAAGATATCCTTTAAATGTTCCACATAAGCTGCTGGGTGCGTCGAAGTTGTCTTTGTCAAATATTTACGCTGACTTATGCCATTCCAGGCATGAATGCGTCATTCGTCAGAAGGGCCTTAGCTCTGCGGTTATGAGCAGGATTTTTATCTGTCATCGCAAAATCGCATTGACAGGTACATTTAATTTGCCAAGCTCGCATTTAACGCGAAGTAATATATATCGCCCTAAAAAATATGAATCATCTTGTCATTATTTATAAGAAAGAGAGCGTATTCATGAGTCTTTTTTAATTACATAAACAAAATAGACTACATAAGCATTGAATGCAGAAGATGCACTGTGCGTACTTAAGAAGTTATTTATTATCGTAACAAAGTAGTCTTTTTAACAGCCCTCATATACCTGGATTAAAGCAAGGCGACTCGCTCATGTCCACCCCTACAAACATGTAGTATTGCGCAGCCAACGACATAATCAAAATAGTCGCAAATGACACGTAACAGCTTTGGTCCTTCCGATGAGACCAGATCTAAGGCTTAGTTGGATACTATCAAATGCACTTTGGTGCTGGTCCTCTCTGCACCACTTAATGTCCTTCTTCAGTGGGCTTTGCGAAATCTGCATAGTCAGCACTGTACCTGTGAAATCAATTGGCTAGGATGAATCGCATCTTTATAATTTGTCGGATACCTGACGTATGCCGGCTTTCCTTTACTCGGATACTGCTCAAATTCCATGGATGCTTACAAGTAATCCGGGGGCTTGACTTACATCCGTCCTAAATACACATTTTTTAATGCTGGCTTATAGTTCACTGGCTCTAATGACCTCAAAAGCTTGTTTCAAACGACTAATATGGGCTTTCAGTGCCGACCGGTTTCCATGGGAGCGACTCCGGACAAATATATTGGGTATCGATGTCAGGGTAAAAAACTGTTATGATCAAAAGAATAGTGGGACTAAACATTTAAATATCTTTGAGGCGTTTGGTAGCCTTTAATGCGTTCCCGTAGCATACCGCTTCGTGTACTAACCTCCAAGAGGAATATATTTGACTCTACCATCGATTGGATTGTAGGCACCAACCACATTCAATGCATTGTGCAACTTATGCCCGCAAGCAGCACATTCTTCTTGGGATAGATGTTTGTACAGGTGTCGCTGCAATGATCAGCTAATCACAAGCGTTAGTACTATTAGAAGCTAAGCTATTTTACGTGATACTTTGTCACCCATCCGTGGTTCTCTTTTTCACACTGTGTCTTGTTGACCTCTTGCGTAGCTTAGTTTCTACCCAGCTGTGAACTATGCTATCCTGTGTTTCCTGTAGACCTGTGCAGAGCTTTGCTGACCATACTGCTTGCTCTTTTCTCTCACCGCTGGATCTTCCTGAAACACACTAAAAGCTTTGTAATCAGTGTCATTGGTAGCCGATGCCGCTTATTGTTACGAAATAGTTTAAGGGCGTGGTCACGTCTATTTGCGGGAAGGTTAATTTACCTTGAGTGTTTCTGTATGAACCTTTGGACAATATTTTCCCAGCTTATTTTTTTCCGAAGAAGCCATGCTCACGACAGATGTGGAAACTTTTAATGGAAAAAAATCGTGCAAAATTTTGTGGCTTTCAGCTCGTGTTATCTAAGCTCGGTCCGCCTTAAAACAAGTCATACGTGTCCATGTCGTGGACTAAAAAGGGATCTACGCTTTTAACAACCTCAAAATTACATTTTAATCTGATTTGGTCTTTAATCGTTTAGACCACTTCATTATTCAGACAAACTTAAATTGACTTGTTGAACCAGTCACTCATAGAGTATTGGTTAGTCTATTTCTTTGCTGACCGCAATCATTTGCCGACGCGCAAATTTGCGACGAGTCAGCGTCCAGTATGACATGACATCATGTCTTTAGCCTCGTATTTTTGCGTGTAAAGTCCGAAGTTCCACTCTGCTGGTTCTACTTTCATGAGTTGCCAAGCTTCAATAGACTGAGTTTCATTTTATATAAACTAAATATTAATCAAAAGACTTGGTTCTTCCCCATCAGGGAGATGTCGACACGTTGGTGAAGGCTGCTAAGATTAAAATGCGCCCAACAAGGCCACCAAGGACGCAGCCAAGGCTGCTGCAGATGCGGCTGCTGATTCAGCAGAGTGGAGCAAAGGGTCTGGTGTCCGGACCGATAGACGCCGTCAGGAGGAGGAGTGCAAGCATGCCGAGCAGGCCTCAACTGGTTGATTTTTATGGCGCGGCTTCTTTACATAAAACTCAGGCAAAATATTTCAAGATTATCACGGATAATGTGTTTTTTTGCACTGCAGTCATGAATTCAACGGACACCGCAACGCTTGGTCCTATAGATAGAGAGCTTCTTATATATGAGATTACACATGTGCGAGCCTGTCTATGGCTGTACTTTCTTTGGAGATGTGATCAAATTGTCCTTTCTGTCCTTGCAGACGGAACCCTTTATTGCTGCGTGTGTGGCGTGGCTACTAAAATGCCATTTTTCAACACAATCACTTTGACTTGCGTTGTAAGTGACCTTATTGCGCCTTATTACGCCGTTAGCTCCTTTAGCTCATACATGTATCCAGTACGCTCACCGCTTCTCATCTGCAGTCAAAAAGAGCAAGCGATGATGATACTTGAGACTCGTTCAAAGGAGCATTGCTCTTAATATCTTCTTCGGTTATCCCGCAATACAAAATGCAAAAGTGTTTACAAATCAGTACCCAGCTTTTGGCTTGAATGAGATTATGGATGTCAAGCGCATTGATGCCGCCTGAATAGACATCGCTACCTTTTTCATCCGGGAGAACGTGGCAGACTTTGTTTCTTTTCAAAGTAAGGGCTTTTTGGTGCATCGGCTTCAAAGTGGGCTTAGATTTGTGGGCTGTTCGAGCTTTTAGGAATTGACTTTGTGTGCAGAGCATCAACACCGCGACACATTTTAGCTGCTTGGGAGAAGAAAGGGCTACGCCTCCCTAGGTTCATACAGTCCATCAACTAACCCGAAAAGCGCTGACGACTCGTCCAGCATTTGTTATGAGGAAGTTTTATTCATCTCAAAGTCTTGCGAGAATCTAGATTGCCAACCGAGGATGACGCGAAATTGCACAAAGGAAGCGAACTAGGATGAAAAACAAATATTTTGTTGAACGGCCCATCACCAAATCCAGTCTAAAAAAATCGATTTGTGCAGAAGAACGCAGTTTAAAGGCTTTCAAATTGAATACACAATCTATTCTACTTTCATCAGAATTGTGATTTACTATTTGAACAAAGACTATATAAGAATATATTGAAGATCTAGGGAACCTTTAGATTCTTATCGATATTAATACCGGTAGAGTGATTGTCATGAGCCACAATCCGCCATTATTCTTAGGTTTCTTGAAGCAGAAAGCTAGCTAAATCGATAAGCTTTGGCTTAGTGTAGAGGCTCACAACACATTAATTGAAATTATCGAGTATATGAGCCAATCTCCCAGGTATCGCACTGATAAACCGAGGTTTTGGCACGCCAGAGATTGTTTCGGAGTTAATTTGAGTCTGCCGGCGGGAAAATTGGCTGGTGGAGGAGTATTGACAAAACTAGGGACGGCTACAGAAGTGAACAGCAAACAGCGGTACGTTGGTGCGCATAATGGTGCCCATCAAGAGAGGGCATTTAAATCAAGTCAGAATAGACAGGAATGACGCTTGCTGCTCACCCTACGCATGCACGCACGAACGTGCACACTAAACGTGATGTACACGACTCGGAGCGCAGAAACCAGAGGCAATGGCAAACATTGGCATAACAAATCGTGATAGTGCTCTGTCCACAGAAAGTGGAGTGTGATGCATTGCGTGATCTATCACAGGTAATGCATCACGGCGGCATAGCTGTACCGAGCGGGTGTAAGGGCTAGTAGGCGACTAAGGGCGGTGCCGAGCCATATAGGCATGGTGACGAAAAAATCTGACCAGTCACGAAACAGGACGAACCAAAACTTGGCTGGTGGAATATACTCAACGAACAGAATTCACTCGGGTCGCACTCGCTGCGCACGCAGTGAATGATATCGGGATGCGCCTCTCGCAGGAATGAGAATCGTGTATTCACTGGCAGCAGACGAAAGGCGAGTCGTAATTGCAAGTCTTCGTACACCGAAAGCAGCAACCGACGTAGACCCCTGAATTGGTTTACAAATACTTCTATGTCGGCTGTTGTGGCGTGTATATCGTGCAATTGGATTAAGTGTGACTCTGTGGGCGTTGGAGATTTCCACACAAGCAGGAACAACTGGGATGGTGGCACCAATGGCACAACAAATACGCGTTCAACCAAGCGCACACCGACGTTGGCGCAGTGGGACACACCCAAGCCACACCTCGACGCAGAATCGGTTCATTAATGCACAGATTACAGATTGCTCGAAGACTTGTGTGGCTTCGTGTTACAGGCGTCAGAGCCACTAGTAGTGCTGATATTCAGGGACTGACGTAAGCCGGTAGTCGATGTTGCCGCGCTCAAACGCACCAGCATCTGGCCATGTACGATCAGCAACCGCGAAATCAGCAAGACACTAAAGCTTCAAAGTATTTGCGGTGTGCTGGTGGTAGCTGCGTTGGGGCTCGGTAAGCATCCGAATACTACTTCTGAGCTGTCAACACGGACGACACGTTCAAACTGGAAATCGTCGTCGGCGTGGAGTCAGAACATTTGATTTAGAACATAGCCGAGGTGGGCGAGAGAAGTGAGTTCTCGCCGTGTGACTTCCCACTTGATTATATACCACAGACGTCAGACCTGACTTCATCACTTGGAGAACACATGCCACTGGAGCAAAGCACCGTGACGCATGGAGGTAACCGTAAGGAGGTCGAGATGGTCCCAGGGACCCCACGTGGGCAGCACAAGCGGCAGAAGCATGACTCCTGTTGCGGTTCGGTTACGTTGGATCGAGGTCGAGGTCGACGCAGCAATAGAGTGAAGCAGTACGTTGAACTTTTGACGCTTAAGTGCGGCCTCAATGCTAGGTACTGACGGCCCACCGTCGGAGCGAGGTTGATACAGGGAAACCTTGTGAATCAGTTAAACGTGCTTGATGAAGTGTTCGAAGCGACGTGCTAGTACAAAGATTCTGAGCATGGACTGTCACTGTTTAACGACCCGCTGTGGGATCGGCACAGGCACAGTGCGGGCTACAACCGAGAGAGAACCATCGTTAGCACAGCCAGAAGACGTCCTCACAAGGTGTGAGCACGACAGAACCACCGAAAAATACCTTCGTAGAATCGCGTAACTAAGAGCTCTTTGATGGCGTCGCCAACTTCTGACCAAACAGAATGCTCACAAATTTGACAGTCTCATCACGCTGAAGTACCTTGACTCCGGGGAGACTGGGGGGATCGGCCCTTGAGTTCAGAGCAATAAGCACGCATCATGCAAAGTTGGACTTGAATCCAGAGCTATCGCAGTACAGCTGAACCAGGTCAAAATGTGCCTTAGAAACTGTGGTTTCAGCAAATGTAATGGCTTCGTCGTCCTGGCTGCGAAGCCTGAAGCTGGCGCCGCATAAACTCTTCTACTGCTCCCAGGCTTTGCCTGGGTTTGATGCAGGCTGGGGATTTTCGGGAACCTGCCGGGCTTCGCCATGGATGGCATCAAAAACATCGGAACACACTCCGGAAAGCGCCAGTAGCCGTAACCTAGGAGCTAAGACATCGAGCGCAAGGTCACCGTGTGCGCCAGGTGGTCACTGGCACCCTGTACTTAGAGCCGCCGTACAACGCGTTGCAAAAGTCTTCCGACAACATAGCATAGTCAAGTCGGTTTTGCCGCGGCTGGAGACCGGGTGTAAACGCGCTCGTCTTGGTGCTTGATTCGCCAGGCATCGACAACACCTAGCTGGCTCAGCCAGCTCATACAAGCGCTGCGGCCCGGGCGAGCCAGCAAGCGTGACTGGGTCGAGTCAAGGCTGGGGTTGAGCGGCGTGTTCAAGTCGCCGAGGACTTTGTGCGTCGCATTGTCTTCAAAGCGGTCCACTGCAAGATGGTTGAAGAACACAACCTCTTCGAGTACACAATGTGGATATACACGGGAGCACTGACGACCACCAATCAAACGACCAAATAGCGTCCCGGGACAGTCGGTTCGCGAAGCTCCTCGGCCGTATTGAAACCTGGAATATCGGAGCGGAACTCCGCCAGGTCGGTGTGTCGTTTGTGTGGCACTAACCGCACCAGGGATAGCTTGTGCTTAAAACGGGCTTGGAGGTTGAACTTGAAGGCGTCAAGATGGTGGCAATCGCGGAGTTTGGTCTCCTAGATGCAAGAGAGACTGTGCTTCTCGAGCAAGTGCTCGATGGGTAGGTGTCCGTTTATCTTGATCCCGTTGGTATTAACGGTCGGCAAGCTTGCCAAGAGACCTCGGGCGCGTCCAACCGTGGGGCCACCTTAGCACCTTAAAGCAAGCGGTTCGGGGCATCGACCACCCAGCTAGACGCTGGAGCGAGTAGTCCTTGCAAAGATCTGGGGCGACGTGCACATCAACAGCAACTCAAAGAGGACAACGCCCTAGTCGCACGCACAATAACTGGTGTGTCGGGGTTATTCCGCCACTGGGCAACGCATCGAATACACCGTCACACGTCTTAGGTACCTTGGTGCCGAGATACTTGGCCCACTTGCGAGCGAACATGTTGGTTTCTATGTGGTCGGTCGCGCTCAAGATGCGGTTTTTCATGTGAAGCTGGGCCGCTTCGAGACGCTGGGGCTCAGCTCACGCATCTCACACAAAATGCAGCGTTAAACGACATTGGAGCCTTAACGGACCTCATGAGTCGGGATTGTTTGAGGCCACTCACTATGGCGTCGGCAGCGGCCCGCGACCGGTGGCAAACGTAAAAGCAAACGTTCTCGTGCTAATGGAGACTTTGCCAATATGCTGATATAATCTTGTCCGAGACCTCTCGCAGGCGTCACAACAAGCAACTATTTCGACGTGCTCAGCAAAGTCGAGGTCGAGTTCGACTACTGCCCAGCGACTATCGATGAGGTCAAAATCCCGCGTTTCCAGATTGCGCCGCGTAAGGTGCAGGCGCCGAGCAACCTGAATGACAGCAAGGTAGCCAGTCACTTTCTGACCAAGCACCACACTAGCATGGTGAAAACCAAAGAGCCGACTCCGATCTAAGAAATCGCCAACGAGATGGAGGCTGGTGAGGAGACGGCTGATCTCCAGCTGCTTCCAGATCGCCTGGGGCGTATACTCAGATTGAGAAGCCGGTGGTGGTGGTGGGAGCAAGAGCAACCGAGACGATGTCTGGCTGCTTGGTGGCGCCACGACTTGGGAGCCTGTAGTTCTTAGGGATAGCTCATTGGGCTCTGGGTTATCAGTCGGGGCTGCAACGATAGCAGTGGTCGCGGTAGAGTCTTCACGAATAAATCGTTGGAGCGACGTTTCCCGCACGCCACGACATACCACGCCAGCATACGATGGCTGCGACGGGCATATATCTGGCACGCTTTGGCTAGTATTGGAGGACGGACCACCGTCTCCAGCTAAGTTGAGCGTGTGAATCGAGCGTTGACCGAACGACATACGTTGGGTTGGAAACGGAGCGTTCTTCGCGTGTACTAGGTAAATGCGTCCGGCAAAAACAAGCTGGTCGCACACAGTACCACTTATCACGAGCTCCGGAGGGCAATGGCTAGAGCGGAAGTACACACGCCAAGAAGCAGTGGTGATCACCGCGTCCAGATTCACATCGCGGAACGTACCGTAGATTGGCTGCGCCTCAAGCTCGAAGAAGCGCCTCAACATGAGATCAGCATCGAAGTCACTGTCGACACTTGACACATCAATAAAGAAGCGGTCGGCAAGGATGTCAAATCCGCCGAATCGGTACCTGCCTCCGAGGATCTCGACTTCCTGGCCAGCAAGGCTCTGACAGGCTTCTTTCGTCTTCACCTTGACGCGGATGTCGCCGCCGGGAGCTTTGGTCAGCTGATCTAGTTGCTGCTGGTTGATCTGGTGTTGTACGACAGGGTTGCCCTGGTCCTTGAGCAACGACGCGAGGATCTTGCTTGGTGTAGTGCGTCCAGTCTCAATGACCGTCACATAGCGTGCACGAGGCAGCGCGTATGAACTAGCTCGGTCAATTAAGGCGGTGAGTTGGCTCCAGTCGCCTCCGGCTTCATACAGAGCATCAATGGTTTCGATGTCCATCGCCTTGGGGTGGGGCATCTAGACACGCGGCGGGACGGGTGCCTCAACGTTGTCGCTGCGGATCTCCGTAGAACGTTGAAGCAGGGTACGAAGCGTTGGCGTGCGTGTGGGTGCGCTTGCAGTCAGACGCGTGTGAGCTGCCGCAAATTGCGGGGGAGCACTGGCGTCAGCTGGTGGCTTATATTGACGTGTGTCGCTGTTGGGCTGCACATCTACCACAGAATCTTGCGAAGCAGGTGGCTTGTGCGTAGGCGGGACACGCAGCTGCACGACCATGCCATCACTTGATTCGTGCGAGTCTTGCGACACAGAACCAGCGTTACTGCCCTGGTCCGTGCATAAACACGAAGCTTTGATGGATTCGTATATCCCAGCGGCATCTGGGTTGTTGGGTACAGACCCAGTTGAACTGTCGCTTGTTAGGGTTGTAGAACACTCTAAAGGCGATGGGTCGTGGGTACGTGCGAGGGAGGATGGGCGTGAACCCAACTCACCCATTTCACAATCAACTAGCGTGTACACTAAGAAAGGGCGACTGGCTTCGGTGTCCATTGGGAGAAAGGCTTGCTTGGACTGGATACTTCGAAACTTGACTTGGTCGAAATTGAGAAGTGGGTCAGAGTGCTTGAGTGGTCTAAGGGGGTAGACTCAAGTTCTACTGTGTTTGCACTCGTGGGTTCAAATCCCACCGCTGACATGTCGACTCTATTTGAAGTAGCGAATTTTGTCAGTGACGAAAGCTTTTGTTACAAATCGTTGTCTTCCCTTAGATTGCACTCGATTGCCACTTCTTTGCGAAAGTGAAACAATCATAAGAGGTTCGCCATGGATCACACTCGTCAGTCTTTGTATACAGCATCTTTTCCCAAGCGAGACAACAGAACAAAATAGAGAGAGGCAATGTGATTGCAAGTAAGGTGATCTCCTTTGCTTAGAGTGTATGTGGCTTGTAAATTTGTGATGGAAACTGCTGAATTCTTTCGGGTAAGCTTTTTGCGACACAGACAGAGCCTTGTTTATAGACGCAGAGGTCTATTGTGGTGCAGATGCACATGCAGAATTCGAGCCAGTATTTTTGTCGGTAGTAAACAAATCAGCTGAGCAAGAACGGTTGTGCTGCATCGATATGACCAAACGAACATTTTTTAATAGTGCAAGAGAGAGAGTATTAGATAGCATAAAGTCCATTCTTCTACAGGACAAAGTCAAAGTTCAAAGAAGGGGATACAACGGGACGTTAGATAAAACCAAATTTTTACGGAAGAAGATAGTTTTCGGTTAAAAAGGGATTTTATAGACTGGGAATCACGAAAAACACCCTAATTTCAACACCGATTTGCATCCTAAAGTGTTTCAAGCAATGACGAAATAGATATACTACCTGTTTGAGCTACAGAGGTAAGACTAAGTGCTTTCACAGAAATACAAGCAAGATACACAGGAATGAAGATTGTGCGAGATAAATCAGTCGTTGAAGTTAAATCAATTGAACACGTCGTTCTTTTTATAACGGGAAGAGGGAACGGCCGTTTAGCAGAATATTCGAAATCTTCCATCAAGCCTTCGGTGGACGAGTCTTCGTCAATAGCGAGAGATAACCGTCAAAAATGAAGTTACATTAATAGCTGACACCTTCGAATAATATACTACTTATGACGCTCACAGCGATGGGTATACATCTTATGCATAAACAAGATAATAACAATTGTAGCCACCGCCTTGTCGCTTTTATAAGATCTGACCATTCTTAATCAAACAAAGGTAAAACTATTACTTGTTCAGCCCTACAACGCTTCGTGCGTGGACACCTATGTCAACCCATAAATTGTTCTGACAGACTTTGTCTAACCACGTGTCGCAACGCTATATAACTTTCATCAACCTTCCAACGATATCACAGTACCCATTGAAACAATTGATAATTTGTACGCTTCATTTTGCAATATTTCAATCATATCGCAGAAATATCAAGTCATTAACGACGCGCGATTGAAACTTTTCTGCTTCTTGGTGAAGAAGCTACCGACACCGTGAATATTGTTTTTAACACCGCACTTGCCGCTGGAATAGCCAATATGCTGCTTGCGACGCGTACCAGGATGAGAAACATCTTTATAATATCTTCTTCCGCTAGCTAGCACATTCAACTTCCCCTCTACCTCTGACTGTTTCAATTTGAGGTCGCTTGCCGTGTGAGCTGTTCACAGTTCGAATCGAATACCACCAGATGGTTTTTCATTCCAATTGACGTTGAATAAATCCGCGGTTGTAGCTAAAACGCCACCTACAAATGAACTTAGACTATCAGTTGATATTAGATTCAACAATGGATACGGTTTGTTGTTTGATCCGGATGTCGTTCTTGATGCTATGACCAATCCATTAGAGTCAGATGCTCTGTAAATGTTCATCGTTTCGCGAAACGCAGATTATTTGTGCTCGATGTACCTCAAGGCATCAAGCCAACACCTGATATATCGAGTGTCATTGATTTTGATGCTTGAAACGTCCCGGATGTGACGCCGGTAATAGTAGATAGATCTACCAATGACCCTCCAATGGTTAGAGAACCGGTATCGAGATTGTCAGTCACACTCAACGCAGATAACGTTCCAACACCACCAAGCCGTAAGTATCTTTGATCGCCTGTAGTTATAGTAAGATATCCATTAGATGCGCTAAAGTAAGAGCTATTGAATAGAGGAGAATTGACAATTGGAGGAACAGACATTTTTGACCACTATACTATACAATGCAAAACCTCTACGAATCGATACCGAAGTCTAAACTTAAGAAGTTCCCAAAAAATCCTCACTTCGAGCTCCCATTCAAAATGTGCGTTGCGAGTCCAAGTGGATCGGGGAAGTCAAACACCGTGCTATATATAATAGCGCTTCTGAGCAAATGCTTTACCAAAATCGTCATCTGCACAAAGACCAATGAGACACTATATGATCATCTCAAAGACACTATCATCGATAATGTTCAAGTGATTGAAGAAGGGATGGTTTCAGCAATGAGTGAATACGATAGCGAAACGAGCAAGTTAATCATATTCGATGACCTGGTAATGGAACCAAAGCGCACTCAAGCACAGATTTCCATGTACTTCATCCGAGGACGTTAGTAAGGTTGGAGTATGAGTTACATTTCACAGAGCTACTTTGGTATCCCAAAGACTATTCGAATCAATAGTCAATACGTGATACTCGGTCGAAATCTAACACAGAGAGATCTTGGGATCATATGCCGCGACTTTCCCACTGACATCTCAATTAAAACATTCATCGATCTATACAAACGAACAACATCTGAAAAGATGACTACCATGCTAATGGATATCCTTGATAGAAAGATCTATCGCAATGTCATCGAACCGGTCTGCGATTTGTAAAAAAAGAAATTTGACTATTCACTGTTGCATTTTTGGGGGCGAATCAATAAACGAATGCATACGTTGTTATCGATGATACCGAGCGGGATCATATTCTGATCGAGAAATGACAGCGTCAGTTCTGAATTAATTCCTTGCATTGGACAATAGGCTTATCCTTGTCCTTGAGACGTTGTGATTAGACCGCGATATTGAACACCAGCAGACGTAAATGTGTGTAGTACTTGATTGTTGTTTGCGATTGGATTGTAGAGATTTGAACAAGTAATAACAACAGCACACCAGAGATCAACGAATGCATGAGAGACAAGCATTGTTTTGATATTTACATGGGATTTGTCACTTCTTAAGCAAGCTTGAAGTCCATGGAATTCCATATGGAATGGGCCGGCTTTGCGATATGTTCTCTTTATTTTTGCTCCATGATCGCTTTGTATATTATAGCAAATAAATTATTTCTCGTAGATCTCAATCTCAAGCGTCTTGTCGCTACCAGAAGGTGTGAAATCTCCATGGAATATGTGTTTCCGACGGTCTTTAGGTCGGCTTAGAGGCTTTGCAGCGGTCTTTGCAGGAGGCTCGGGCGCGTGGTCGTATAAGTCGTCTGGTTCGAAAGATACATCAGGAGCAGTTGCTCTATTTGCAATCTTGTTGTAGCTCGTGTTAGCAGCCATGGTGCTGTGAAGTAGTTTGGCATGTAGATCATTCTTCTCTCAATTTGTGAGTTTAGCGTAACCTGGTGATTGGATAATGTGCGACTCCTCGATATGTCGGATCATATTCATTGACATTGGCTTCCCATTGTACTTCGAGAAGAGCTTGGATATGACTTGACTGAGTCCATTGTTTGAGTTTACATAATCATACTCACCCGGTTGGCGATTATATACCCGCCATAGCAACTTCTCTGGTTTCTCACCGAGGGTATCAGTCAAGAAATTGAGATATGACTT
>RCHQ01000324.1:0-41806 GCA_003676415.1 Plasmopara muralis
ATATATACGCACTTGACATCTACACTCTCCGATCGAACCAAGCCATATCCGCATTGACCACCACATCGTCTCTCCATTTTGTGCCACGCTCTGTCTTAAGGCGGTGCCGCATCCAACCGCAGCAATGTACAATCTGCCTCACCAAGACTTTGCCATCAGCTTCGTCGCTCCGACCCGACCAATTGTTTGCCAACTTAGCTTTTTTTAACTCTCAACCGAGTCGTCTCGCGGTATCATTCCTGTACACGTCATCTCTAGATGAATCTTTAGCCCTCATGGGGTACTTCAACGCGCTGTTTTTGTTCGGTCATCCCTTCTCCAGCGTAATACTGAATCGCATTGTCGCCATCATTGTGTACGTGTTCATCTTTTTAGCTTCAATGCACGTGACAATTTTATCGGCTTAAAGTGCAAATGTGCTGCCATTCATCGCTGCCACGAAGAGTGACCTGATATTTGTCAGTCGTGACAGCAATGTTAAATTTCCAGTTTGACCCGGCATTCCCGGGTTCAGTGTCGGACTTTTGCAACGATACTGGCGGATTTTAATAGCAGGTTCTTTGAGCAAAAGTTGATTACTTGCTGACACAAGGTTGAAAGACGCTATCATGGCTAATTCGAGACTTACTAGTACCTTTGACACCTCCCATAACCATTTCGTGCAAAAGCTTGTTGCACAGAAGGGAGAAGCTGGCCTTTATAGTTTTGCCATACTAATATATCTACGTCTCGGTATTGCTTACCCACACCGTTTTCAGGTAGAGATATACGTGTTTGTGGCAAGGGAAAAAATGACTCCGTGATGTTGGCTTTCTAAAACTACACCACTCTACATTAGAGACCTTTACAGCTTTCTCATCAGTCGATTAGAATCTTTTCCGGTGCTGTGTCTAAGAGCACCAGTCATCCTGTTTTGATTGACCGAATTCGTTTGTTAATGCGTATGATTTCTTGACATGCCCGCCTCCATCAAGAGTCAATATGGTCGCTTCTAAAGGTGTATACTCATGTGTTGCAAACAGCAGTGACAAGCTCCTAGCTTCTCCATTGCGATCTATCAAATTTATAGGAGATGAGTGCTCTTTTTTCAAAGGCACAGCTTCTTCCCACGGCTCTCTAGAACCGTGATGGTTTTTACCGGCCTCCTTTGAGATGGGCACCGATCAAATGGTCTTGCTTGGCGTGGCCATAGAAGCCAATGCAATTACAAAGAAAAGGCTCAAGCTCATGAAACACATTCGGACTGCTTTTTTGGTCATGTACACCATAGATTTACTCATTTCCGTCATTCCGAAGGAGTGAAGCTGCTGATCATAAAATTTCCCTTTAGAAGCCATTCAAATAGCTTCTTCCGTTGGCGTTGCCTACAATCCAGAGAGTTGCATACACAAAGAACCTACACCTCGGCTTTTGAATACAACAGCTGAATTGAGTTGTTCGGGTGTAAAAATTAGTACTTGAAGCCGTCGCTCACTTAGTTCAAAAAGGATTTATACAACTCGGGCTATCACCTTGCTGAAATTCAGTAAGAATTTCGAAGGTATTTGCTCATAGGAAATGTGAGATCAGGTCTCTGAGCTTGGCTCTAAACTTAACGCTTATACCAGCTATCTGCCTTGCTTCGAGTGCTAATACTTATACCAAGACTAAACACAAATTTAATATTCCGTTCCAAGTAGCTTAATTGTCGAGCTTTACTAACAGAACCCCTTGTAGGATAAGTATCCCGGAATTACTATATTGTATAGTAAATCCATGTAGTGTGCATTAAGCATTAGTTATCAGACTATGATCAAGCACACTAATTAATCAAGAGAGCGTAGTTTGGCGCTGTGTGATTTCTGTTAACTGTTCAGTGCCAATTACTGAAGTTCAAAACATCGAGTGACATATGCCACACAAACGGGTAATCCTTTGAGCTAAAATGGCACGCCTTGTGGTTGTGTAATCTCGTTGCACTCTTCCTATCAAGATTTAGTCTCATTGAGACCATACATATCGAAATTGGAATTGCGATGCGTCCTCTGTGACCTGTATTGCTTCTTATAAACCCTTTCACCAAACAGAATGAGCCTCATATCTTATCCTAAGTCTAGGTCCACATCTAGTCCATCGACAGGATCTGAAAACAATTTTTTTAACACATGGACGTAGCTTACATTGTTTGAAGTTCGAACGGCATCCCGGATTTAGTACGGTCCGCCGTTGGATGACTATGTAATCGCTCATGAGGCAACACGTGCGTCTATCACCCCATCTTTAAGTATAAAACGTCAAGCACTATAATTCTCAACCTTGCGACGAAGTCTGAGCTCAGCTCTAAAAAGCTTAATGTTAATTCTGAAGGACTTTTGTGCAATCTACCGTACTCGTCTGGTAGCTCAAAGCTCAAAAAGCCAGTCGGTATTGTGAGCCAGACTGGTGGGTATTACGCCTCGTCTAAAGACAAGAAAAGACAAGATGAGTCATGACAACAATATGCTCTTCGAGCGCTGTGCATACTGGTACCAGAAATTGTGCCCTGTGCTCGCACTTTGCAACTATTGTGGGATCAAAGCCGATAGAGCATAAAAAATGTCCATCCTTGATGGGATTTTTCATTCTAACTTTCTCTTATCAACAAAGGAGGTACGAAGCGGCTTCGGTCAGAGATGATGAAGTGCGCGTTGCGCTCGTACGTTTTTGTACCAGGCAAAATGCATAAGGAGCTGAGCGCACACTCGTGAAATATGTGCCTTAAACAAAAGATCGTATTGTTTTAGCCGTTAGGCCGGGCTCATTAAGCTAGACTTATAGGGCTTAAGTCCTCGAGATCTATAAGCAATATGGGACATAGGCTCATCAAAGTTCCACTACCTTTATATTTTGTCGTGCGCATGTGAATGTTGGGACTGAAAGGCAAAGAGCTAACAATGAAGGCTGAAGCAAGGCTAAATGAATATATCCTGATTTAATTTTCAGCAAATTGAGGGCGGTTTTATGTTGTACACCTCACCTATACTTGTCATGTTGATTTAGTAAAAATGCACCCTCAATAGTTTAATGGAAAAGTATGGTCTCTCCCACCGGATTGCAAGGAGGAGTGCACATGGATGAGGTACTAAAGGTGACTTGGTACGAAATAACAATGAAGAGAGTGGAAGCGCAAAAAGCTCCTACGGGTATTTTTAAGTAACACAGAGTCTATGCTTGACTTCGTTCATCACGATGATCTTTACGATCTGTGAAGCCCAGGGGGATGTTGACATTTAAACTATTTTTGCTGGAAGTAGGTTCTTTATCAAGTCCGACAGCTTTTCGCAATTCAAATATCAATAGCTGCGCTTTCTTCCTGGTCAATATTACAAACGACTCCTTACATAGTTCAGTATGAGCATTCTCTATTCACATAAATAGACTGTGCATTTCTTAGAAGATCTATAGTAGCCTTGTAATGTACTTGACTATAAGCAATTAATTCAAAGATTATTTTGCTTGCCTTCTTCACAAGACATATCCACCTTTAATAGAATTGCCTTTTAATCCCATTAGTCTTCTGCAATAAGAATTGTTATTTTCGCGGATCCAGTTTTGTTCATCTCCGACGGTCTAATCTGGCACCAACCGAGGTGTACTGAACTGGTGCTGACCAGATCAACCGATTTCTATTCCAAATAAAATCGTCACGATTTAATCATACACTAGTTTGATTGAAAAATTGATTTAGATTTTTTATCGTCGATTTACTCCGGCCTTCACGCTCCGATCATGTGTCACGGTGACGAAAAGGTATCGTCTTGGTACGTGAATCCAGGTCAGCCACAATCTCGAGTAAGTATGGCTCGGAAGGCACATTGGACGATCGCTATCGTAACCTTTAATTTTCTTATAGTATTTTTTCCATTATCAACGTAGGGATCTAGTACTCTTCGTGAAGTGATTTGCAACAAATTGACCATTTACCATCTAGCCGAGGATTGTGACGAAATGCAAACGATCACTCCTCGTATCCGCGCTTAAGTGATGTCCGAGCGAGAAATTTTTTTTCGCAAAAGGTGACATGAAGGAAATAGACTGGTGATGGAAAATTTATTACCGACTTAGCCCTGGCTAAGCTGTGTCACGAATATGACTAAATAGAGCTACCACGCAAATTTCAAGTTTGTTTTGAGGCTTGAAAGTAGGCAATACTGATATGCAAGGAAAACGACCCGACGTCATCTATGAAATGCTTTAACTGCCTTGTAATTACAGCCATCGGACCCCCCAGCGCTGACGAAAGTATTCAGGTCTTTTGCCAACACGTTGGCCAATCGTGACGAAGCCAAGCAGCTAGCGTTGCTCCATCTCTCAGCTACTCACTCTTTAGAAGATGTGCTGAGTAGTCGATTCACAAAGAATCATCATAGGAGCGTTTCTTTGCACCAAGAAAGTACCGCTATATGGTGATCAATTCCGACGTGATCACTCCTGATCCAGAAAGCGGTATCTATGCTATATTCATCGCATATCACTAGTAAATCGATAGTGACTTAAACATAAGCGTATCGAAATCTAAATGGGTATCTGCGCAGAATTTATGCCACGGTAGTGGAATCTAGCAGATCAGATCGAATGCAAGACCAATCGGATTGGACCATGTCGGGTCGATATTCTTTCAGCAAAGTGCCAAAGGTATCCGCACGTGGTCGGACTCCGTCTTAGCATTGTTCTCATTGTGGCTCGTATCATCATAATGACATGCAATGTTAAAAGCGATTTATCTGTCAGCGCTCTGGCATAAGTGGTAGTCCATCCAATCGATGCCAATTTGTGTGACGAGGCAGCGGAAAGATCTATGACACGGACAATGGCTGGATGAGAGATTTCTACAGCCCCATCCACCCGTGGAACGACTCCATCAAGCTTTAATGTATATACAGTTGCCGAAATTTGCAGAGAAGCTAATGATCTAGGACGTTCGCACAACAGGAAGCCTGGACGAGCCTTATACTTGAATACCTGCCTTATGCATGCATTAAAAGCTAAAAACCAAAGGGCAAGGGATGGTTGACAACACATGAAAATTTCATGAAAGGCGATCGCAAGTATACAAAGTTCCTACAAATTTGCCTATAAGCTAATTGGCCAAGCAAGCCGAGGCAGGTGGAAAGCTTGTAGCGAGAAGACAGACCGACGCTAAAATTCGAATGCCAAGGTATTTATTCTGAACGTTCCTCGCTTCTCTACGTGAATTAAAGTAGTAATAATCTTGTGTTATGTTATTTAATAAATATGTAAGTCACTTTGGCCTAAGCTTTACCGTAACGGGGTTACATGATTGTCACACAAGCCAGCGGAATCGCTGCATTGTGTGACATAAGTCATGTGATATTTCGGGTATCAAAGAAGAAGGTTCTGTGTGGTTATAAAGAGGCCATACATGGTCTAACCACTGATAACTGATCAATATTTAAGGAAACACCATACAAAATATTAGTTATAAGATATTTATCTCACGCCTTTATCAGTAATTATAGATTAAATACAGTTCACATTTGTGTGGGCGGCTACTACTAGCTCTCGGAGTCAGAACTATGACAATCTGCGACTTGTACTGATCCTAATTGAAGGACAAAGTCCCAAACTTACCTTTCCTTTGAGCATCTAGCTACGGTAGACTCACCGCACATGGTATGTTTTATATCTGAGTTATTAAGAGGTAGGATAAAAAGCTATTCAGGGCATAATTTTTACGGTTTTGAACGGGATCGGGACGATGGACCAATGTTTAAATGTAGTGCAAATTAGATCCTGACCGGACGGCTACCGGTGTGTAATTTTTTTGCACAAATACTAAACTTGACTAAATTACGGCCGTCAAACCTGCCTGGTCCATTAAAATGCTGCTGTCCGCGACTCCATCAGGAACGTTGTGGGACACTCGCGGAGAGCGCTGGATTCCTACGGTGAAAAAGGGTCCGGTCATAAAGTACTTCCATAAATGTCTCGATATCTCTTCCAGTTCACACTCGTTTGTGGCAAAAGCTTGCGTACCGATGCGACAAAGATCTGTAACCGATTGATTGCGGCCAATGCCAAATAATAAAACTTAGTTGTTTTGAGATTCAACAGGTATATAGACGAGGCGCATGATTGGATTGACGAATTGATGCAAAATATTTGCGGAAGCAAACAGCTGATTAGCCCATGTGGACCAGCCAAATCACATGGTAGACGATCGGGCCAAGTCTATCATAATGGAAAGCACGAGTTGAGTGGCTGAGGATGCAGCTGTCAAATCAAGGTGACGATAGCAAACAAGTGAAATATATAAAATGCCATACGATGATTATTCCGGAGATGAGTACATCCACAAAAGAAGTGAAGCAAAAATATCAACGACTTAAGGCTCTGATGAAATTATGCAGAGAAAGTCAAAAGACTACAAGTTATCATCTAAAGTCATCGTTTTCTGTCTTAAGAAAGTAATATTGTGCCACGGGATGCTTCGTTTTGAAAATGCCAAACCAGTCGTGCAGAGTAGCCCCGAAATTTAATGGAACTATGTATGTTGAAGAATGTCATCCAGGCTTTGGCCTTTTGTTAAGTGTCATCGACCGTGGATGTCATCATCAAAAAGGTGATAAACATAAAAGCAAATTTAACTTGAAATCGATTGAGCGATCTAACCCTATTGATGACTTACACAATGTCGATGACAAATGACTTGCAGAAAACCTGACCAGAATGTTGTGGTACTAATACTGAATGTGTCCGGAGGACTCGGAAAAGTGCGAATAACAGATTAGATTCGCCTGATTTTTGAATTCACATGCCTTTCTGCTGTACAAGAGGTCGCGTATGCTTTTTGAGGCTCTAGAACGCACTTCAAATCTACCAGCTTACACTAAAATAAATGCCTAAAAGGATACCTACGATTTGCCGTTAGAGTTTTTGATCCAGGTCTAAAGAACTATCTAAGGTTGAGGAGCCAAGCAATACCATATTTCATCTGGTATATAATAGACAGTCCCAAATCACGTCCTCCTTGTGTCATTGGAGGCTTGAGATTTATTGTGGTAAAAGATGGATCGTCGAATGAAAATAAACGACTGTCGCTCAACTTTCAAAATGATCATAAAGCTATCTTAATTCAATCTATCTGGCGGTTTGGAGGTTTAAGTGAAGGATTTGGCCGCTGATCAATTTGCCATCATTGCGTACGATCGATTGGCGTAATTCTTTCTAAATCATTTAGGCTTCTTCCTCATATCTATTAAAAATTACACAATCTGCACGTCATTTCTCAACAAACTGCACGATGTAAATTTCCGCGGATGGTATAGAACAGAGACTCACGATCGTATCAGATAGTAGTATGTACACCGAAAGAGAAAGAGAGAGTTGAATTGGCCTGGGCCGAAGTGTCGCTCGGCATGCTGAACCCACCCACCCCAGTGCTACGACAGCGTGCTTAAATCAGACGTTACTATCTACGCGATATCCTTAATGGATACACTATACATATGCAATAATTGGCTCATTGATGCCGATAATTTTCACAAGTCGAACCGGCCAGGCTCTCAGTTATTTGAACGCTCGTTCTCGAAGTGGAATAAGTTCAGGCACCTTGCGTCGCGCGTCCGCTTGATCACCAGGGTGAGGGCATCATAGTCAACTAAAAGCTTTTTGTAGCAGATCAGGTCTTGAGAGAACACAAGTGTATCCTGCCTTGTTTACTGTTTCATCAAGCAGCTTCCTGGATTAATTTTTAGTCAGGTAATTGCCCTTTAGGCTCCGACGCAGCTGGCTGATCCAGCAGAACCCGTCACTGAAGATTCTTTGCGTATTCTACAGCTAGTAGGCTCACTATAACGTAACTGTCTAGAGAATTACCGCTTATATCGGCGAAGTGTTACTTGCCACGATCATCAGTATTATGTTTTCGCCCCTGATGAGCTTTAAATCTTCGACGTTCATAAAGATCAGGTCGGCCGAGCTAGGGGACGATATATCGGATAGCTAGCACTGGCTATGAACCGGAGGAGGGCCGACAACTCCTTTAGAGCCCCTCTTATAAACGTTTGACTTCGGCATCAAGGACATTTTATTTTGAGAAAGAAAGCAACCAGAGCGCCGATCATACAATCAGCCCTGGATCATGCATATCTGATTAATTTCAATTGGCCATCGAAGCTTATGAATCCGAAGTTAGTGATCAGATCACGCATATGACAGTGGTGGCAACGTCGCGTCATTCTTAGCGGGATCCTCCAGCTCTGCAGAGAGACGTACGTCAACGGCTTTATACGGATTAAGCATTAAGCACGAGATTGAGTCTGGAGCGTAGAACAATCGTATATTTGCACTATCGAAAGTATAATATGAAGCTAGCTGCTTTGATATCTAATTTTTTGGGCAATTTTTAATAGCTCTTAAACTCTATCTCAAATTAAGCGACACGATCGTTTAATGATACGTAATAAGCTTGGCTAGCTCGCATTTATTTGCACAGTACATTTTATGGAAAGAAGCTGGCTGTCACCATTCCCTGCTGAAACACTAAGTATGGTTAGCAACTCTAAATTGCGATTAGACACTGCCGTATCATAAAAGGTTGATTCTAAAGTATGCATGGCTATGATCAACTTTGTTAAATTTGCTGAAAAGGTCCCGAGCGGTTTGGTGAACCTTGCTCATTTGTACATTGATTCACCGGTTAACTTGTTTACATACCTTGAAATAGAGTACCATACGTCCGTAACCTCAAAATCATTACCAAGTCTGTGATAGCTCTCCTCTGAGATGCTTTGGGTTTTGGGAGAATGCCATGCCAGCCGCTTGGAGCGTAAAGAACAGTCGATCGCGGGTCCTAGTACATGCCAAAGTGACGAACAGGACAAGCTAAGTACGGACGGAGCGAAGCGAATAAATAGAATATCCCTGTTTGCTGCCTTCAAGTAGATAATTTAAAAGAAAAACGTGTGCGGATAAGGTGAATTTTAAAGTCTAAGGTCTCAAATCTTAGAAGGATAGGTCAGACGCCGAGGATTAAGACGAAGCCGGCTTGTGATCGAAGTGGTAAAACCAAAAGTGAAGTATTTGAGACTGTGTTCGCACTACTGCTACATTTAAGCTTTTTTGATTTTTCTACATGCGCAACTATAAAGTATGTCCGGTAATATTCTGTACTCACTATTAAATACTTTGAACTCATAATCTCGGGTTGTGTACTCACACCCTGTTTCAAAGGCGCGTCCACAGGAAGTCTTACCGGTACACCAATTGTTACTAATTTACCGGTTGTCACCGCTTTTCAAAACATGCAAACATGCAAAACATGCACACAACACACAGCCGCAGCATCACCTTCAACACTCACCCTTGACGTATGCGCGTGTGTGCGGCTACCTAACGCCGCTAGGTACAGACCGGAGACATAGCCGATTTTTTTCATGTAGGAAATTGTACTTGATGTCGATATGCTTCCGCGCGTGACCATCATCGGATTCTTTGCCAACGCGATGCAGTCCTCGTTGTCTTGATAAATCGTCGTTGGCCTTTTCGATACACAGCCCTTGAGGCCCAGTAGTAGGCGCAGCAAAACCGCCTCTTGATATGCAAGCTTTAGCGCAATACACTCCGCCTCGGTACTTGATATCGCCACCGTTGGTGCCTCCTAGTCTTCCACGATATCACGCTGCCATTAAAACAATTAATGACTCCCGTCGTGGAGCGGCGCGAAAGCAAGTTACTTGCCCACGATGTATCCGCAAAGCCCAGTAGCTCTTCCTTCTTGTCAAACGACGATATTGTAATCTGCAGTCGTCTTCAAGTAAATCAGTATGCTATCCAATGCTGCCCTCCGTACCGCTCACAGTACTTGGCCTTCTCACTTACTGCGTGAGCAATGTCTGGCTGCGTACATGTTGCAACATACATCAGTGCATCGACAAGATCGTGGTACGAATACTTGGGGGCAAACACGTCGTCGACTCGAAGCTTGATCAGCTCCTCGCTCTCATTCGCTGGTGTGTGCACCTCTTTTCACTTGTCGACACCAAACCTCTCGATCAGTTGTTTTGTTTACGCGCGCTGGTCCTCGCGGATGGTCTTATTTACCAAGCCGCGCCGTACCCCAAGCCCAAATTAGTAATTTAGCGGTCCCAACTTTGATACCGAGCTCGCTCTTATCACCTTCAAAATGAATACACTCCTACCATACTTCAACTTCACCTGCCGCTTGAAATCTTACATCGCAACAGCTTTCGGTTAGTCATGCCTAAGCCGATTGAGAACTCCTACGTATAAGAAAGTCTTGTGTCCACGAGATTGCTGCTACTTTACAAGTCACTCCACGAAAAATTGCCATTTGTCTTGACGATCAAGAAGTACCGAGGAGGCCGCTTCTACTTCGGCCAAAGAATGCTGCAGCTTCTACTTGACCGAGTGTACGCGCTTGAGATTGCTCTCGTGATCGGTCCTAATGGTTAGACCGCATACTTTTTTGGGCAATTAAGTCCCTGACAAAATAGATAGTATGCTATGGGTATGTGTTCTATGTGTCTAATTAAGGAGTAGACAATGTGCACATCAGCGCGAGGTAATTAAACTGCGTCCATTAATTTCTTACTTTGTATATACACCTTCAATGCTCAAAGCGCATACACTCGTCCCCCTCTCCATTGTGATCAATACAATCGTGGCCGTGGACGCTATCAGCCGCCGTATGACCTCCGGTAATCGCCCAATCAGCGGCGTATTTAGCACTTTTATAGCGGCATTGGAGCTCGGAATTAGTTAAGATAGTTCGATTTTTTTTTCAATGTTATTGTTTAGCGTTGGTGAATGATGCAATCGGTTAGCAAAGGCGTAGTAGTGTGTGCTCTTAGGCAGCATATTTACATCGCTATGTCTGTGAATTTGGTGAATTTGGCAAGCCAAAGACAAAATCGACGAGCCTACCAGCATTAATAGGCTCCATAAGGAAGCCGACTTGTGAGCCGTAGGGTTGACTCTCTGGCATGTCTCACAGGTCCTTACATACTTGATCGTACATGTCGGGCCACGAAAATGTGATAAAAACCAAGGACAGTAAATTTTCTTTGTCTAAATGACCGCTTAATAAAGGATTATACTTCTTCGGAAGTATATGTCTGCTCAAAATAACAACTCATGCTGGGTCTGCTAGATTCACCGTTCAACTATATCGACCGTCTGCCCACTCATAGCAATATCTTTGCGATCACTGTTGAGGTGTAAAACATACGGCTTTGGAATAGTTACTACGACGAAGCTTTGCAGAAACAGCTGTCGACCGACATCGACTTTGTACGCCTGTCGTCAGTCAATCCTAGACCCTGCTACTATGGATTACTTTATAGTCTGGCCTGCGCGAAAGCGCGTCGGCAAGCCCATTCAGGCTTGTTTTCAATGAAGTAACTATATTCTGCAACGAACGACGATACTTTCATCCTTTATTGAGACAGTGCGATATTTTTCATCTTATTATCAGAGTAGCATGATCTTAATCATTTAAACCCAGAAGATACAACGTGCAACTTCACCTTGCGTACTTCATATCAAGTGACACTTTGTGGTAGACGGGGTAACTTCGTTTGGCAGTCCTAAGCTACTCGGACTAGAAATAGATGACTCGCTCATGAACGTCCTTATCAGGTTGTAATAATCACAGTCGATATCATAGTCAAAAGCGTTGCAAACGATACTAAACGAGGCTATACCATAGGCTGGTGATGGCTTTCATTCGTGTTACCAAAATCATCTTGGTGCTGGCTTTCCCAGCATTACATGACATCCTTTTCACAGATCGAACAAATCAATTCACGAAACCTGCTCTTCCAGCACTGTACTTGCGCAATTAAGTGGTAAGGCCCAGCCTCAATTTTTTGTGAACGTGAAGTTTTACATTTTTAGGGTCCGACCGAGTCCGGGGCTTCTTCTAACATTTGAAGATTTTCTCTGCCACACAAACACATTTGTCGACGTTGCCAAACAGCTCATTGGTTTTCAAGACCTCAAAATCTTGCCTTAGATATCCTAAATGAGCTTTATGGGCCGACTAAGCCTTCTCATTTCGACTATTGACGAAAATGTCGTCAGCGAATGTCCTGCAATACTCGATATAGGTGGTCACTGGACGGTGAAATGTGGCCGTAGAGTATGACTGTCCTTGTAGACTTTAAAGTTCTGTCATTACCGCCGTGAGAGATTTGTTCAACTATTTTGCATTTGACAGTACCTATATACCATATCAGTGCACTAGACAACGTACAATACGTTCTTTCTTGGACCAATGCAGTACCCGCTTGACGAGTTGGCCTATGTTTGGTCGTGGTATTGCGTTTAGCCGTCAGCCACAGAAAGTAAGTGACACGTGCGGGGATAACGACTCCCGCTCCATGCGATAAATTAAGCATTTTGAAAAAGAGAGTTCTGCATTCCAGCGTGCCTGCAAAGCTCCATTTTTTTGAAAATCTACTAAGTCGCGGCTTATCTCAGTCTCTATAAAACCACGAGGAAACTTTCGACGTAATCTTTCCTCTCAAGGAGTCATCCTCATCGCGTGCGTCTTCAGCCGGGTCGTCAATGGCATCTACAGAGCTAGGAGCCCCCAGATAGCGCTCTTCAAACGAGCCGATACCAGGTACTACGTGCCCTTCTTTGTTAAGTCTCGAGTCAAAGGAAGCAGTCACTAATCGGGCGTTACCGAAAGCCTACACAGAGAGCGCAGCATTGCAATACTGGTCTCAATAAGTAATAGAATAAATGTGATTGTTGCCAACCTCGCAGAAATTATCTGCAGCTTCGGGACACGTAACAAGAGTCACAATTGTAAGCTTGTCTTCCTTTACCCCTTGATGCATCAAAAGCTGCGAATTACATTGTTAAAAGCAGAAGGGTTCAAATCGTAACACCAAAAAATCGCACATATAAGATTTTGTCGACTTGAAGAATCGACTTGAATTCCGGCAACAAAAGAAGTACTTCATAATCATCAAGATCTTTTGGAATAGTGGCCTCAGCAATCTTGACACATAAAATAACACGAACGAGTTGAAAGCTTGACTTCCTAACGATTTTATGAAGCTCGCTATTTACCTTGTTACCACCGTTGGCGGTATCATGCACCAAAATTTCGCCGTACTTGGCGTCGTACGGCAGGGTAGTTCGTAGAAGTTGTGACAAGCTGTGCATGAAGCAGCAATCTCGGAGTGAGCCTACCCCCCACATTTCCAGCGAGTGTACGCACTGAGAGTTTAAAAAGCTACGTCTACTTCGACGTACCCTTTCTGAGCATCTGGGTGCACAGCAATGCTTATGCCGCACACCTTCACGCCATCCTCAAACATAAGCCCTTCAATTTTATATCCTCGTGGGGTTGTCACAATAGCCTGCACAGCCCCCCCAAAATTAATTAATTGCGACGAAAGAATAAGTACCTTGATACCTCGTCGTCGTTCGGAAGCTCTGTTAAAGCCAAGTCCAACGTTGCACGCAGCACACCGTTTGCGTCGTGAGTAAATTTTGCGCCTAATTTGCGATCACTGTCAAGCAGTTGTAGCATTGTCTTCATTTTGCTTAAATTGCGCTTACCGGCATTTTCGTAGTCGCGAATCCTCGTCATGCCAAGCTGTATTAAGTCACTTTCCAGGTCCAAAACCACCACATTTTCATGCTATAGGCAAAAGTTATCAGCTTTGAAAGTCTCTCTCGTCTCACAACATTCTACCTGAGCTTTCCAAAGCTCGAGTCGGACTCCTCGCCCCAACGCCTCTCTGTACACAACCAATCCGACTAAACTTTCAGACCGTCTCAATTTTTTTGGATGCACATACCCGCTGGTATACACTCGTTGCTCTGCACGCGCCGGTTGTTGCGATATAAGCACGGGCGTGCTTATTAACGCCACCGCTCCAAGCTTCGCATGACGGCGTGCAACGCGTGAAAACATTGCAGTTTTTATAGCCAAATGTGTTTTTAGTCGAATGACACATTATGATTGGTCGTTATGGCAGCTTCAACAAAAAGTAAGCCATGTTGCACGGAGGGACACAAGGGCATTCTATGAGATGTCGGGGAGATCACGTCGGCAAAATCGTCTGGTAGACAGCTCCTCAGAGCGCGATTCATCTCCTGAATCTTGGTCTATGTCTTCTAAATTTTCTCAAAGGAGAACGCGAAAAAATAAAACGATAGGGAGTAGCAACAGTCAAAATTCGAGTGAAGGGACCGTGCAGGACAAGAAAGAACGACTTAAGAAAGCGGAAAGGATGAAGCGAGCTCCGTTACTGGATATAGATATTGTTGAGGCTGTATACAGTGCAATGGCGGGGCGATCTCAGCGGTATGCGAGTCGTCATTGGCTCGAGCAGTTTGCCAAGTACGAGGAAGCGAAACGACCGGGATTGCTGAAGATGGACAAATTTGTGAGGTGTTTGAACAAAGTGGGGATTAGATTGAGCAAACGAGAACAGTATGAGGTTCTGGCAGAATGTTTTAAGGTAAGTGGCATGGAAAGAGACGACAACTATAGCAACGACTACAACGAGAAAGACAAAACGACACAATTTGTTGACTACATTGCGTTTGTTGATTTCGCTTGCAATGTTCGTGATTCTGAGGAGTTGAGTGAAATTGCAACGTTACTACGTGAAAGCATATCCAAGTACGATGGCAAGAAACAGTCGTCGACTTCTTATAACATGGCAAGTGGTCTTGAAAAGCTTGACCGACACAAAAGAGGTTGGATCACTTCGACGCAGTTTAAGCGGGCTTTGCAGCGTAAAGATCAAGGTCCGTCGATCCGTTTATCGAATACGCAGATGGACACGCTTGTAGATCGATTTGAGTACGAGTATGAAAAGCAGCAACTAGGCATCGACTATATGCAGTTTGCGCAATGGCTACAACCACTACTTCATCTTGAATTGAAAAAGGTCCATGAACGAGTAAAATTTTTGATTGAAGACTCACAATCAAAACGGGGCTGGAGACTAGACGAAGTGTTTCAAGCTATAGATGACGACAAAGATGGAGAAATTGATGCGATTGAGCTTAAGGATGCTCTCTTGGACATGGGCTTACCACTGACAGACGCACAGATTCGGTGTTTGGCCGACGAGTACGATGTCGATGGCGACGGCAGGATTCAGTACGATGAATTTCTTTCATTGTTTGCCAAATCTGGTAAGAAATCAGCTAATATGAAAAAGAAAAGTAGCAATGATTTGGAAAGCAAAATAAAATGCACGAAGAAGGGGGACGAACAAAAGCGTAGTGTGCGTAATTCCTTTAGCTGGGGTATCAACAAGGCATTTGCGCGAAAACGATCATTAAGGAGTGACAATAGAATGAGCACAGCTGAAAAACGCCAAACGATAGGCGACGTTTTACAGTCATCGAAAAGCAGTAGTAGTGAAGAAGCGATAGAGAGGAAGTCCGTGAGACAGCAAAAAGAGCGTAATCGAACCTTAGACGAAGAATTGGCAGCAGAACGTAGTGGCAAAAAGGAGCAAAGACATCGAATAAAGGGCTCGAATTTTTCAGACGAGGATAAAAAAGATAGTGATTTGGCGTCAGACGACCAAAAATTTAAGGCAAAATTCAAGCGTACGGTGAAGAAAAAAACCCCTGCAAAGTCATCTTCAACCGAAAGCGAGCAAGACTATTTAGGTCACGTACAGGAATCGGCAAGAGAGAGTAAAGTAAAGCCTAATGACAAAAAGACGGCTACAAGTGCTGGGAGCGACGACGAAACGAAAGTGCAAGACGACAGTGGCTTTGACGCCCGTAAACTCTTGTCAAGGAAAAAAAATCGCATGAAGGGCACTGAAATTTTTTTAGAAGACACGCGAAAAAAAGACCTTAATCGTAGATTGACAACAGGATCGCAAAAACGGCTGCAAAGCCGCCACAAAATATCGCACAAGCAATCACCTTGTCGCTTCCGAAAAGCATCAAGTCCACGACATGAAAATCATGTCAGGCGGTCACGACTAGTGCAAATGCGACGGACTTACAGTAGTTCGTCTAGTAACAATGACGGCAGCAATTCAGACGTCTCAGAAGACTTGTCGTCCGGTCTGGATGTTGCTCAACTTCGCCGGCGCCAGCAAGCAAGAGGCTCACATAGAAACCGTCGAAATAGTCTTGATAAAGACACGCACGATGACACAGATGAAGTACCTAATGAATCTGCTAGCGGAGTTGATTCCGACACCACTGAGACTGATGAGAGAGGACAAGAATGGAGTCGTTCGGATGCAGAATACCACAAACATCTAAAACGCTCACTTCTACGAGCATTCGACTTCTTTGACCTAGATCAAACGTCCACGATCGACAAGCGCGAACTCGGTCATGTGCTACGGGCTTTAGGCCATGAGTTCACCTCAAAAGAGCTCGAAGTTGAAATGGCGAACGCCGACTTGGATCGGAATGGACAGCTTGACTTTCACGAGTTTGTAAGGTTTGTGATAAGTCAACTTGCTGAAAAGAAATATTTACTGTCGCGGCAACGCGAAATGGAAATTCGCCAGTCTTTCCAGTTGCTCGATACCGATAAGAATGGTTCCCTGAACGAGCGAGAGTTTGAATATCTTATATTTAAAGTACTTCAAGTAGAACTTTCGATTGAGGAGCACGACGCACTCTTAGATTTTATCGATAAGGATGCTGATGGCGTGATTAGCGAAGAAGAATTTATTGCATTTATGAAAAAGCTTGAAACACTGCATTGTAAGTATAGGTACAAAGGGGGCTGGAAAAAGCAGAAACAGTTTATGGATTCTCTTGGTACCGATACGCAGCTGGCTTACTCGGCAATGAAAAAGCTTGTGCGCGGGGCTCCAATGGATATTGATCAAAGCTTGCTTATGTTTTTTGGCATTCCATCCAACTTTCGTCCAGCGATATCGTCTGCTGCTGTATGCCGTACGCTTCATGACAATACGATGGAGCACGTCCTTTCAATTCCTTCACCCCAAACCATTGAAACTTTGGCGCTGGACACTAGTGCAAGTGAAAAAAAGCCGTGGTTTGCGCTTAATTGGCTGGATACAAACAGTGCAGAGTGTCGCATACTGCAAACGGCGGAAAGCGTCGAAGCTCAAGCGATTATTTCTCTCAAAAGAGCAGCTGGTGTCCCAAAACCTTTTGACACGAGGGAAGACGATGTGGTGAAGCGCTGCGTCCATGTGTGTCTTTTTCAACAGCAGCAAGAAAAGGTTATTACCCGATCTTATCCAAGACGCCGACGAAAGCGCAAACTGAAAGCAAATGATCTGAAATTGACTGGTACAGGGCTTGTGGTTGGCAATGTGCACGAGATTCCCGTCTATTGGCATCCAGGCGAAGAGGATGTTTGGGAGTTTTCAAAAAAAGCTACGAAACAGGACAAATACAAATTTCTCGTGCGTACAAATGCAGCGAATGATCGCTTGTTTTTGCTAGTAGAATTCATTGTTCATCTCAAGCTAAATACCGAAGAAAACCAGTCAAGAAACAAGCGCTCTAGACACCGGCAAGCAGAGAAGAATCATGACGAGAGTGGAGATGATGCAAGGGTAGAAGAAGGAACACGTGAAATGGTGTGCTGCTGGTGCAAGATACCAGTTCGACGATTGCTAGCTAAACGTTCAGATATTTTGCGTCGCAAGGAAAAATTATGGGGCGGTACTGCAAACGTCCCAGTTGATATAGAGCAGGATGAGCTGTTGCGTCGACGGACGGGATGGCGAGCTCTCACAACTATGTTTACAAAGCCATCTCCACCACTAATGGGCATCAAAAGCGTGCCAATTGATCTATTTTCTGAAGACCTCCAAAGCTTTGTACGAAAAATGCCGCCGATTGTGATAGCACCGTTCGTGGCGTTACCAATTCTTGCCGAATATATGATTCTTGTAAGAAAAACGATCGCTAGCTTCGCTGGCTCCTCATCAGGTAAAAAAGTCTTTAGTTTGTAACTATGCGCCAAGTATATCATTTATCTTGTGCTTATGATAACAGATGTCACGTGCGAACCTGCACTCAAACTGTTGCCGAAAATTGTGGACGATCACGCTGCGCTGTCAATTTTCCGCAAATCTTTCGACAATGAAGTAGCAGGAATCAAGCTCAGCGAAGTAAGGTCAAAACCTTTGTAATTTTTAGTATAAAATGGAATCTTGACGCATCAATTATGCAGGATCGTCACTTGAAGTTTCAGCAGCTTGTGCTACGCATGTGGCCGTCATTCGTGCAATGGCGAGAGCGATTACCCCCTACGCTCTTGTCTAGCGTTGCACATCAGGATCAAAACGCAGACGAGTTATCTTCCACTCCACCAAGTGGTATCTCTATTGGTGCAAATGGTGGCGTAGATGAAAAAAACCTTCAAGATGCGACTCAAATGCGACTCAATTTGTTGCAGACGACAGCAGATGGGTACGCAAGTATACTTTGCTTGCACTTTACACCAAATCAAAATTATGTGCTTATATTTGTATTCATTGACAGTAAATTGCGCCTGCAAGACGTTCACGTGGCCTCCACACCATTCCACGTACGCGAGGTTGCCTTTCGCCACTTGTTGTAGCCATAACTAAGTAAGACACACCAAATATAGTAGTCGTGTTCTTCTTTTTAGCCAATCTTGGAAATGTATCATTCGTTTGTCACTTGCGAGCATGGAACTCTTGCGTGGACCAGTGGATGCTATCGCTTTGAGCGAAAACTTTCCTGTTAATGGCTTTCGACTTATGGTGGCGCTAGCGGTTTGTAGCCTCGTGGCACCGCTAATTCACATTGTACCCGGGAAGACATCCCGTATGAACTTGGTTACATTGACAACTAGTTCTTGCCTCTTATTTGGTCGATAATCGGTATATAGGTCACTTGTTTAACGTGATAATGGGCCTCTGTGTTGGTCTTTTCGTTTTTGATCTGGCCGTTTTTCATATAATCGGCACGGCCATTGTAGTCTACCTGCTCATGATGGTGGCTCCAAGGTGTGAAAGGCTTGTAAATTGTTAAATTTTTTGTCAGGATTAGATTTTATGTGCTATAAAATCTTGTGCATTAGAAAGCTGGTAGGACGCATCGTGTTGCTGCTGCTTCTGACGTATCTCGTGGGAATGTAAGGAAGCAATCGGCAAGAATTTGGCGTTTTTTTTTTAAATATTGTTCTTGTTGCAATATACAGCCACTACTACCGCGAATTTCACAGTCCGGACCTTGTGTGGGATTCGGCTCTGATGGTTTTGACGCTCAAGCTCAGTAGCGTTGCGATCAATTACAGTGACGGTTGTCTGTCCAGAAAAGACAAGACACCCACAATGCTAAAAAATGAGCTTCAAGAAATTCCGGCACTGATTCCGTACTTTGGTCCTGAGCTTATGATTTTCATGTGCTAAATCTGAGCCCACTGAAGTATAAAAATGAATTTGTTTAGGTTATGTGTTTTTTTTTCCGACCCTTTTGGCCGGCCCTGCTTTCGAGTACAAGGACTACACATACTCTATGAAGGAACTTCGCCTCGCTCCTTTTAAAGTCCACATTCGCAATTTATTTGTCATTTTGGTGCGTTGTTTACATCTTCGCCGTTAATGTTGATGTAACATTGAGTCATTTGTCATGTCTTTGTAGGTTTCAGCGGCTGGATTTTTCGCTTCCCTCCAGTTCCCGGTTGACAAAATTGACTCGCCTGACTTTTTTCCGAAATCGCCATGGGCTGTGCGTTGTCTCCTTATGTGCATTCCTGTCATGCTGTTCCGTTTTCGCTACGTACGTGCAACTTGTGTCACATTGCCGTGTATATAGTTCATAACGCTTGCTGTCCAGTATCTTGCCTGGTCTATGGCGGAGGCGGCAAGTGCTGCTGCTGGTGTTGGCTACGTACCGGCGACAGCAAAATGGTGCGTTCAATTGTATCGGTGTTGCTGTTGTCAGTATCACCTCAACTTATTAGCGTAATTTTAAAATCTATAGGAATGGCATTACAAATAATGACCTCCTTTGTGTAGAACTTCCACTGAATTTTCGTGTAGCGATCAACAATTGGAACATTGGAGTCGCGCGTTGGATCAACACTTGTACGCACGACTTCACTTGATTTTCAAGGATCCCTCGACTGATAAGCGATTTATTGAGTTTGTATACAGACATATACCAGCGTGTTGGGCTGTCAAAATCTGGCAAACCTAGTCTACTGTCGACCATGGCATCGTTTTTTGTTAGCGCTCTATGGCATGTAAGTTTGATATTTTTGGCAACATTGACATTTGATTTGCTCTTGTTCAAAACTAAATTTTTTTTTCAACACCACAGGGACTGTCACCTGGTTATTACCTCTTCTTTTTCTTGGGTGGCATCTACATCGAAGTTGGCAAGCGTAAGTCTCGATGTTGACGTCATGTTTTTTCCATTGTCTATACTAAACCTACGACTTATTTGTATAGACCTCCGCCGTCGCCTGCGATCGTATTTTCACTATACTGAAGATCGTACAGCTCATCCGCATGCCATTTTTCTCTCGTACTTTGACGGCACGTCTCACCCGCTGGCATTCTTGTACGACATATCGGGTGTGTTCTTTACTTGGGTGGCGATGCAGTACGCTGGTGTCGCTTTTGAGATCTTGGACGTGCGTCGTTGTCTTGCCATATGGAGCTCGTGGTATTTTCTTCCACACATTGTGAGCGTCGGTTTACTGCTTTTCTTTAACTTTTACTCTCAACGTCACACGATCAACAAAACGAAAAAGACACGTTAAAACGAGCTCTAAGCTTTGTCACTCATTGCTCCAAATCGATACCGACACGCTTTCTGAGTTTTGGTAAATCAAAAAATGTCTGATCTGGTATCTTTGCGTTTGTTCAATTTTAGCCTTGATGGCGCATGAGCAGGTGCCAAGATTTATTTAGATTGACAGCAACAATGACTTAAGTGTCCATGATTATCTATAGCAGGGAGTTACGTGGCTTTAGACGTGGACAGAAGTTGAACTAAACATTGCCGTCTTACTAGCTTGTGGCCTTCTTCTGTATCGGCTCAGTCCGTTGTCAATGTGGTAAAGCCAACTCTTTCATCTGCCCAGTCTCTTAATAGTTTAATTGGCCTAGCTTTTGGTCGGGCGTATGCCATAACGCGCTGGAATTGTCCGTTTAATATGGCTGGACCTCGACAACATCATCGCTTGCCTAATCCGCCAAGAAGAGGGCATGTGCTTTGGAACGCTCTTAAAAGGAACCTCCCTGCATATATTGGAAGACGGAGACGTCATGCTCGGCGGCCGTTGAAACCGCGCTTTTTTATTGATCCCGAAGCTCCAGCTAAGAGACTCTGGGACTTGTTGCTCACCTTACTTGTACTTTACACTACGCTTTCCGTGCCTTACCGCGTCTGTTTTCAAGTGGAAGCGAAAGGATTTTTTGCTCAATTGGAATCGGCGATGGATGTGGCCTTTTTCATTGACATTGTCTTTAATTTTATCACAGGTCTCCAATCGCCTTCTGGCGAAATCACGTATATTTTTCACCTAATCGTGAAGGCGTATTTACGTGGCTGGTTTGCTGTAGATTTTATTTCAACTCTTCCATTCGAATCGCTTGCCAAATTTTTTGGTGTGAGCAATAATGCACATGCTGCTCTTTTATCGACAAAGTTGTTGCGTGGTCTTAAAGTGTTGCGTTTGTTTAAGCTAGCACGAATTCGTCGACTCCGAAAAGTTTTTGCAAATTTGGAGGATGCTGTTTACACGAACCAAAGTCTGATATCGCTCGTTAAATTAGCACTTACGATGCTCTTCATTGCCCACTTGGTGGCTTGCCTGTGGTATGCTGTGGGGCGAACAGACTCGGCCAAGTCGTGGCTAATCAGTATTTCGCTTGATTCCGCCGGTCTAGCAATTGACACTGAATCACTTCAATATGTGCAATCCATGTATTGGGCAATCGTTACCATGGTGAGGTGTTTGACGACAATTTTTGCTTACACATATTTATATACTTAAAATTTCTTGCTTGATCTAGACAACAATCGGATATGGCGACATTGTCGCTCACAGCAATAATGAACGATTATTAAACATTGCCGTTATGGCCGTCGGGGTGTCGTTTTTTGGTTATGTGATCGGCACAATCTCAACCTTGGTCACCAACTTAGACGTGGCAGCTGCGCGATACGATGAACGAATGACGGTTGTTAAAGAATACATCATTTCGCGTAATATGCCCCATTACATTGGCAACAAGATTCGTCACCATTTCGAATATTTTTATCAAAATCGCTCTGTGTTTAAAGAACGTAAGATCCTTGAGCGGTTACCATGTGCTCTTCGGAACGAAATGGTAAGAGTGGTATTTATAATTGCCTTGTGGTGGATAGCAAATTTGCAATATTAACGCTGTGGTTTAGATTCACCATGTGCACTCGAAGGTGGTTTCGAGCATCAAATACTTTGTTAAATGCCCTGAAAGCTTAATCAGCGATATTGTGATTGCAATGCGTCCATTTGCTACGCTTAAAGATGAGTATGTCTATGTCGAACACGAGATCGCAGCACACGTTTTTTTTATCACCAAAGGCAAGGTCCAGCTTGTTAAAACAGTTCGACGCGGAAAAGAAGATTTGCGTCTTTCTACTTTGAGTAATGGCGATCACTTTGGCGAGGTTCGTGTTTTCATGCAGACGTATTGGCGATTAGCGTTAAGGCATATATTCATTGCTGCTAACTTTCTTGCAACAGCTGGAAGTGTACGACCGCGAACACGGTAACGGAGTACGTATTTGCTCGGCTGTAGCCAAATCCTACAGCGAATTACTTTTCCTTTCCCGAGAAGCTATACAAAAAATCAGTAAGCTAGAAGTGGCTTTTTTTTTAATTGTGCTAGTGTCTTACACTTTTTGTAGGTGTAAGGTGGCCAGAAGTGCTCATTCATTTCCGTGAATCTGCAGCAGTCAGCGTTAGTAGCATTTGGCGCCGCGTGGACCCTTCCGAATTTGGCTCCACCAAGATGCCTGCTCCGCGCATCCCCGTTTTTCAAAAAAATGCTGACGTTTTTCCGGATATGGTATTGAAGACAGCGATTTTGAACAAAAAGGTTACATCAAGTGGACCAGGTCGTGTCGCCCCCTTTATGTCTTCCCATGAACTCGACTTGCCGGAATTGAGGACCAAATCTATAGTAGAAGAGGGCTGTGATTTCGGACAATCAACTATGTCGATACCTTCTGATCTAAATATAACAAAGTTGCAGCTACCGCTGCAGAACGAGCAGAGCAATCATGCGTGGCTAGCTTCTCCTGGGTCAAGTGAACCATTTTCCATCAACGCCATTAATCCGCTTACCAGGCCCTTTACGCAAGGCCGTAAACTTTTACTCGAGGCATTGCCTGACTTACCGCCGTTGAAAGCAATGATGAAAAAAGAAGGACCACTGTTTAATACTGTAGACACATTGATACCCGATGTAGTCCAATCTGGAAATATTGGAAACAATGTCGAAGACGCTATCTCCAACACTCTCACAAGTGATTTATGCCTACACGAAGAGCCACAATTTGGCGCATCAAAACAGCGCTATGCTCCTTCCACAAGAATTGATAGCAAAGTCAAAAGTGCATTAGATCCAATGCTACAAGAGTCTATGCAGCTGCAGGACGAGACAAACTTTATGCCACAACAATCGGCCAGTCATACAATTGAGGAAATTGATGATAATGTTCGAAGTGATGGTCGTCCATCTTTGGCGGGTGCAGCTGATGAACACGAACTTCGTGATATGATTGTGAAGATTCGTGATTCGCCACACGAACAATCAAAGCGAAATCTTAAATCAGAGCGTGTCATGCTCCGAGGAACGTATTTGTTTCATCCTCAAGAGCCTTTTATTGTAATATGGCAATTCTTTGTGGGTATTGGAATTGTGTATTCGATCATTGTCGTTCCCTTTCGGTTGGGTTATGAAATCGACGCAGTCGGTGGCTGGTATGTGCTTGAAATGATCATTGATGGTTTTTTTCTCGTCGATATTCTGCTCAACTTTCGTACGGCTTTTTTTGACGATGAAAGAAAATTAATATATGAGCCACGTATTCTATTTTGGCGATACGCTAGAGGATGGTTTCTCCTCGATCTCATTTCCACTGTACCGATTGATGAGCTGTTTCAGTACGTCCTTTGCTCCTGCTTTTTCTTTTCTTACGCTAATCACTTACGCTAGAAGTGTACTGTTTAATGTTATCACAGAGCTGTGGCTGGTACTTCGAACTCGACGTTGCGACTGTTTCCTACCAAATTACTGAGACTTTTTCGAATTGCACGTTTGCTTAAACTCACACGATTGATTAAACTTAGTCGTGTCTTTGGACGAATCCGCGATACTGTTCAGGTAAGAGATAGAAAGAATAAGGTTTGCCAGAACTGTGGCTCTAATTTTGTCTGTGTTAGTTGAATCCCTCAACGGAACGACTTTATAAATTACTGGCAATCATGTCAATCTTCTGTCATTGGAATGCGTGCGTGTTTCATAGCGTCATGATGGTGAGCGAATCTGCGGGGTATCGCAGTTGGTGCGGTGACGCTTTCTTTCCGGAAAAACCTCAGCTTGTCGACTGCGTAAGCCTTGTTCCAGTTGGGGATCGGTATATCGCCGCCCTTTATTGGGCATTTACGACGCTCACGACTGTAGGTTATGGTGATGTCAAGCCCAGTGTTCGCTCCCCGTACGAATTGATCGTGGTAATTATTCTTGTGGTTGTCAACGCTACGGCTTTTGGTTACATCATTTCGTCCGTGATGACACTGATCCAAAATCTAGATCCAAGTGATCGAGAATTTCGGCTTTTAATGACAGAAATGAAAGATTATTTGCGTGATTCATCGGTTAGCGAACGCATGTGCAGTAACGTCAAGATGGTAAGGTGGAAATTGCAATGTGTATAACGCTGAACTCACCATGTTCTTGTGTAAAGCACTATTTACATAACATTGCTTGTACTAGTCTATTCCCTGAGAAAAAGGTACATGACTGGGATTAGTTGAGCTGCGAGATGTAATGCACTGATGATTTTTGTTATCAATGTAGCTCTTTGATAAAATGGCTCCAAGTTTGCGCTTCGATGTAGCTCGCTTGGTTGCAGTCGAGAACCTATTTGCCATTCCACTTATCACAGTCATGGAAGACGCTTTCAAGGGTTTTGTGTCATACGCTCTCTTTCTAATGAAGCCCATTTGTATCCAACGAGGCGAGACAGTGTGTCGTTGTGGTAGTCCAGGTATCGAAACGTTTTTTGTCGTTGAAGGCGAGTGTGATCTTGTGAATTCAAGAACCAATTTAGGTCGTATTGTGGGTGAAAATTCTGTCTTTGAGCAATACGCTTTAATGGCTCAGCCGCAAGAACTGTACCGAACAGTGTCGACAGCAACAGCCATTTCAAGCAAATGCATCCTGTACTCTCTCACAATTCAAGATTTTAAGTAAGTGCTGTCTTTTATAGCTAAACTCATAACTGCTTCATCAATTTTGTGCTTTTAAGAGCTCTGGAGAACGTCTCCCCAGCAGTCAGCCAGTACTTTTTAAGTCAGCTGGCGTCCGTTTTAGTAGCTGACGATATGTACTCGCTCCTACCGCATCAAAAGACAAACGTTCAGCTGGCACTACTCCGCGGTCAAAATTTTCGCTCAGTTGCGGAGCAGACCCGAGGACGAATAAAACTTAGGGATCTCGGTCGAGTAGCAATGGCGAATCTCTACAAGCGACGAGGTAGCGAGTGGTCTCCTGACTTGTTGCCAAAGCAACTTCAATTGCTCGCGGAAAAAGAGCGAGCAGATACTTTGGTGGGTGCACGAAGTACTGTAAACGCATAAACCTGCCAGAGGAAACGCGGAAGGCAACACCAACTTAGATTTGCTACACTAGTGTAATATTTTTTGTACTATTGTAGTACTGTTTACTATAGAAATATTTTCTACTCTATAATATTTTGCCTATCACAAAATTCTGTCCACATGGCTACAGACGTGAGCGACACTTTGCCGCGCCCCATGTCATTGTCTAGGCGCTATCTGTCGCTACCACAAGAATTGACAGGCTGTTCTTTGCCTCCACAAATCCCTGGCAAGCAACTGGGCTTTGTGATGCTCTGTGTGGCGCATATTTTACCAAGTGCCGTGAGCTCCTCACCGCTGCCTCGGGTGTCGCTTGTTCGCGTACGTTGGTGGGGTGAAGAGACGCCGGGGAGTCTCTTTCGGCCGATTCTACTATCAGATGATCCAGGAGGCAATGCAGACGCTCCGGATTCGCCCCATCGAATAATCACAATGAAATATTCGATTAATGTTCGGTCTAACCAACTGTTGGAATACTTTCAAGACATGGGACACTTGACGCTGGATGTGATCGATAGAGAATCCCGCAGGAAAGTTGGAGAGTGTTTGCTGCCTCTAGACTTTGCGAAAGATAACTCAATAATGACAGCAGAAGAAAAGCTGGTGGCACTACGGAGGGACAATGTGTTGTGTGAGATTAAACCTTGTGACGGAGAGAAAGGGGACGTGGTTGGCTATTTGGCAGTGTCGTTTGATGTAAAGTGGACAGACAATCATGAACAAGTGGATACTGATGCAAATTGTGTGGATGTGGAAGAGCTGGAACCTTCGAGCTCGTTGTCAAATCAGACAGAGGTTTTTAATTCGAAAGAGACAAAGGAGAAAGTCCAAGCTGAATTGAAATTGATAGAGAATGTTGAGCAGCACCACGATGTTTCGGTTAAAAAAGAAGTGAAAGAAATTAGAAACGACAAAATTTGTGATGACTCGCAGCGTATTCAACAACTATTGAAGAAAGGAAAAGAACTTCAGCAGTCAATGGAGAGAGCAGTAATAGCTAAAATTGATGGAGAAATCGAGGCAAAAGATGAAGATTTTTTTGCAGCATCACGTTATGCTTTCGACGGTAAAACAGAAGAGAAACATACAGGTGCAAATCAATTTTTAGACAATTTAAGTCAATCAGATGGTTCTGCTTCGGATGATGGGCATTCACGAGATTTTCTGACATCAAAAGTATCTTCTGACAATGTTGTTAGTGCCAAGCAAGGAATTGCGTCTACAACACAACCATCCGATGCCAATTCGCTTAATGAAAAAATCAATTTGGTAATTACATTCGAGTCATTGGAGCTGGATCAAAACTTCGTTAATGACCAGCTCCGTCGACTTCGAGATTCGGCATCCGCTTCAAATCGCAATAGTACTATCCAAATTAGCGTTTCAATCGATGAGTTGTCCTCGTTATTAGATCTTCCACACTCAGCTGAAAAAGATCGTATAGAATCATACGCATTTGCAGTATCGACGTCGCTGCGAAAACGACACTGGCAACTCGGATGTTCTAGTACGATGTCGCTGATCCGACCGTTTCCTTGTGTCGAACTTGACTGCGATAATAACAAGCGGCTACGATTTCACGTCCGATGCGAAAACAAAAGCGATGCTCGTCGCAACAAGAGAAGACGCGAACACAACCGCTTTTCCTACTTGTCCAAACAAATTTTACTTGAGGGTTCTGTAGGTGCGTTACAATTGTTAGCTTTTGCTAAGCAAAGTACCAAGACTTGGGCAACAACTATTCGACTGATTCTTAAAAGTGATGACAATCACGTTGGAAAGGTCGGAAATGGTCCAAATCGACGAAAAAGTAAGACTCAAAAGCAACCTGCTAATAAGCTGCAATCAGTGGGCAAGTTGAAAGTCCGCTTTGCTTTTCACACTGTGACCTTAAGTAAACAAAACGTGGCATGTGAAGAAAAGAGCAACGCCGACAGCGAAATGTCCTTGTCTTCCATTAGCTCCATATTGGTGGACCAGACCGAAGCTGCTGTCAATGATATACTCGCTGCAGATACTTCTTTTCATGGTTTCCAGCGTGGAGGACAGCCAAAGGTTCCATACGAACAAACAATAGAAGGTTTAAAAAGCCTGCTTTCTCTTCAATTTGCAGTGATGCTAGAAGCTGTATCTAGTGTTACTGTTGTAAAGTTACGAGATGATGGAGAGCAATTGCACGAGACAGCAATCCTGGCGGTGGATGACAACAGAGGGGACAAAAATTCTTATGAAGATGCGAGCATTTCACTTCAGTACAAAGTATCCTCAAATCTCACAAGAATGTCTCCTTCACACGGACGAACAATCATGCGCAAGTTAAACCCATCTCAATGGTTTAATTCGTCATCTTTACTGCGTGCTGATTTTGGCGGGAAAACTCACATCTTCCAAACGACCTTTGTGGATGATTCAAGCGATTGTCTCCTAAATGGGCATCTGGTAACGTTTGTGTCCAATACTGACAGCAGCGTCTTGATTGGTGCTGCACAAAAGGCTCATAACTAACTGTCATTTCTTGCGCTTCCTAAGATCTTTGAAACATGGGTACAGCTTGCAAAGAATACAGAGCGTAGGCTTGCAGGGTTGGCAAAGGTGCCCTTAAGAGCACTAGCTTCGCTTTTCAGGTTCGTTGGTAAGCATTAGTGACCTGTGATTCGGCTTTGATCTAACAGTCGCTTTTAAAGTGAAGACAAGGTTGACCTCCTGAGTGTATCGGAGAAATCCTTTCCTTTTGTTGACGTCGGTGGCTTCTTTCCTATTGAAAATCCGTTCACGGGTCACCTGTCTGGATACCTTCGGGTTAGAGTTTGCATCGGGACGGCAGAGCAGGTGCGTATTAGTATAAACAGCGATTGGCTTTTAGACTGACACACGCTCTTGTCAGCTTTTAACGTGGGTCAAGACCATTCAGGCCGTAGTTAAGCTGCAGAGTATCATTCGTGGAGTGTTGACCCGTAAACATTGCTATACTGCTTCTCGCACGACGTCGAACTTACCTCTAATGAACACGAACACTCAATCACATTCAATAATTAGCTCTATAGAGGATTGCTGGTCTGACTTACAGTCAACAGTTCCTGGGCACACTCCAATTAATGGGGCACATGATGTGATCAGCTATATAAGTAGCAGCTGTAAAGAAGGCACCAGCGGAGAGCAACCAGAATGGTCACGTGACGATGAGGAAGCTTCTGAAGCCGCACTTACAAATAACTACAGCCTGATTCTGCGCAAGATCCGTTTTGAACTTCGTGAAAGCTGGCGATCTGCCACGCAGAGTCATGAGGATAAAGAGAAGAAACACCGAGGCTGGACCCTGAGTCCGCTTTTAGGCTGCGAATTGCAAGGACAGTTGGTACTGACTGGAACTCGAAATCATTCTGGTAAAGTGAACGATTTGCCGTTTGCTTTGTGGTGGGATGCAGCGGACCGAAACCTTAATTCTTGCTTCATGCATACATTCCAAGCAAGAAGTCGAGTAAAGGAGGATTTGGCATTGGTTGGACCTCAAAGCCAGGTGTTGTTTGCATTGCACGTCGAGAATGGATTCTTCGGAACGCAGTCTCGCGATACAATAATGGGTGAAGCGCGATTAAATCTGTATGAAAAACTTAAGCAACACGTTACTGAAGGCGATGGTATCACGGAGAATGCTGAGGAGGAAGTTTCGCATATTCATGTTGATATTCCAATTGTATGGGATCGGGGAGGGAACGTTCATCAAGCGCTTCCGGCTACAATTCCTCTTACAATTTCGTGCCATTTGTCGCAATCTACAGATTCGACGGCATTAACAGTTTTGAATGCTACGAGTCTGGAAGATTCTTTTTCGTTCGATAGCTCAGTCGAAGCTGGGCATCAATTTGATGCAAGTAAGAATCATATATTAGATAGGTGCTTGATGCCAGCAAGTCTTGTTTTATCCTTCCATTTGCTGTCAATGGAAGATTTTCAAGGCTTGCTTGATGAAAAGAGTCGTCAACTGATGGTGACTTATTCGGCAAGCAAAAGCAAATCAAGCGCCCACCTTTATGATATATTAAAAACGAAATACGACGCTCGACTTGTCTGCTTTGATACCACAATTAGCCTAGGGAAAGAACTTCACGAACTGGAAAGAGGATTCCAGCAAAAAGACAATGATCCAAGTATACGTGTGTTTATGGAAAATGGCAAGTGGTACAAACGTTGGCGATCACATAGCATCACGATCCCTACGACTAGTGACAATCAGACGGAGACATTTGAAAACGTTCACAAAAGCATTTGTATGCTCTTGAATCCAGACACAGTAGCTACATTGCAACAAGACTGTGCCCACGTGGCAGTACTGCTGTTGTGCAACATTTGCTGTCAGCTACATGAACTTGGTTGTGTGAACATTCCTTTGGCTGCTGTCTTATTTCGTCCTCAAGGTATTCGCGGCATGTTTCCTATTCGTGTACAACAAGGTAATACGAACGTTATCAAGTTTAAACTTACTTGTTTCTCAAATTCACATAATGCTAGGGTTCTCGGCTGCTCGAGTTGGTGTTCACTGCTTCGTTGATCACTCTGATGTATCAATTGCCAGCACTGGTGCTTCCCAGGGAAAGATCTCGTCCCCCTTAATGTCTCCTACCAGCCCAGACGAAATAAATTGCACAGATAGCGACATGTTAAGTTTAAGACCGATGAGATCATGTGAAGTAAGTGCGCGTTTATATCTTTAAGTCTTTTTTCATAGCTAATTGGCCGTGTGCATTTTTTGCAGGTGTGCATTGAAGAAGCTCGAAATCTGGTCGCATATAATGCTAGTGCCCCTACTCGCGTATGTGTTACTTTCCAGGTGATAAATCAAAGTGCAAACGCAGGGGTGCAAGCAAATTTAATTAGTTCGAACAAGAGAACAAAAGTGGATTCTAGTATGGATTCGAAATGGAACTGTCGGGGTATTTTGGATGTCGGCGATGTGAATTGGCAACATTGTTTGCTTAATGTGTCAGTCTGGGAGGACAGCACCACTAATTTAATTCGATATGCACCTGGTGAAGAAACCCTTCGTTTAAACCAGCGCGAATCGGATATTCTCGTAGGATCGGTTCTCATCGACTTGAGTTTGTTTAATTGTGGATGGCGTGACATTGACGGATGGTATCACATCAAGAATTCACAGCATCGAACGCAGGGCCAAGTGAAGGTACGTGTACGAAATCTAAGTGTGGAAGATACACTTAACAGCGCCGAGTCATTGGTCAGCTGTTGGAATATTGAGAACTATGCTGAATTCGTCGATAACTTCGATGCAGCGACAACAGTATCGACACTTGATAACGCCGTACAAGCAGTTTACTTGGCATCATCGGAAGTTGAGGAGCGTCTGGCTCGTTTGCATCACTCCAATCGTGAAATTAGTATTGCGACGGAGAATACGGGTGCAAACGTGGACGAACTTTTTGATCGTCATGCAGCAAGAGATGATGCAACGAACATTTCCAAGCCCTCAGAGACAATGTCGCCCTCTCAGCAAGAGTTGACGCTAAAGGCTGGTGCTAAAACGGCCGATGAAAATACCTCGGCTGATTGCTTTATTAGTGGAGCAAAAGGCCACGATTTCACGAGTCATGCGTTCCAAGCTACAAGTGATGAGAACGATGCGTTGAAAAGTGACAGTTGCATTAGTGAAGCCCTAGAGACGAGTGCTGTTGACCTTATGTCGAAGCCTACTCTACAAGTGAACAACATTGAAGTATCCTTTGAGAGAAGTGGTCTTGAAAGTGAAGATAAGACATTCATCTTGCCTCAACCTTCATTTGAGTTTACAGTGAGGAAAGACGATGAAGCTGCAGGTGTATCTGACCATGAATTAGTAAGTGAATGTGGCGAGGAAGGAAAAAAAGACAGCACAGAAGTCAAGATTCGAATGTCTGACCCCGACTTGGAAAGTTTTGACATCGATTGCCTTTGGATTGTACCAGATGTGCAGAGCAAAGTAAGAGAGCAGCTTCAGAAAAGCAACCTTGTACTAGCCAAAACTGTGTTGGAATGCAATGCGGACAAAGACGATGTATCGTGTATAAAAGGCACTGCACCAAGCGAGACTAGAAGCATGTCAGATGATGACACTGAGAACCTTCTGCGTCTTTCCGACGTCGTTGCTTCCAGTTATAGCCATGAGCGCCAATATGCTGACAAAGCTGTTCAGGTCCATTCCTTCGAGCTAGGCTATCAAGTAGTAGAAATGGGAGCTTGTGCAGCTCATACTACCCCTATGTTGGATTTGAAGGAAAAATTTGTGATCGATGTCGAAGTGAATTTAAACAATCGCTTTGAAAACCATATAGAAACCATCGACGTCGGCTGTGACGCGATGGAAACGCTAAACCCTAAAAGACTAGAACATTCTCGATCGGAGATAGAGAACCCACAGCCATCGCTTTCAACTAAACAAGAGCTGGATGAAGTAATTGTGAACGTTTCACCAAAGTCTGATGAGTTCGCTGGCAATTCTTGTGTAAACTCCGACGTTGAATCTGCAAGAAGCAACCGAAATGTCGAGCAAAATGAACTCGGTAAAGCGAGAAGATTTGAGAAAGCTTTGCAAAACGATAAATTAGACCTCATGTATGACATGCTGCGAGACATGCGCGAGTCCTACTCAGCAGCAAAAGCTGCATCACTTTACATACAAGAAAGTGAAAAGCCAAATGACGACAGACTAATTACTGAGCAGAGTAGATGCACGATGGATGACAACAGAGAAACTAATGCTAAGCGCTTAAGCTGTCCCAATTCCCCCATTTCAAAAATACCTAAAAAATGTCCGTGGATTGAAGTTGCGTCTGAAGTAGCATCAGATACTTTTAATACAAACAACAGCGGTGAAATCAGTGAAATGTGCTGCAGTTGCCCCAACTCACCCATCGCCAATGCTTTGACTTCTCCTCAAATTCAAGACGCGTCTTTCAATACTAATGTTGCTGAGTCGACAAGAATGATGACCACCGATGCATTTATGCACACTCCTCAGAAGTACTCACGTATAACGCAAGTACATTATCATAGTTTGGAGACCAAGAAAGACGTTTCTAACGATAAAATGATGCTGCACACGTCACGCAAAGGCAGTGACGAAAGTAAGAATGATTCAAAGACTACTCGCAGCACCCATCGACTCTCTCTGTCGAATATAAATGGGCCTTCGACTCAGTATAGCAATCACAAGAACAGACACGAAGAAGAAATGCATCGGTTGTCGATGCATTCCATTTTCACACGCGATTCCGAGACAGAACGAATCGCTCGAATTATGCAAGGAAGTATGAAATACTGGATGATTGACGACAGGAGTTCGAGTAGTGACGATCAATTCGAAGAAGACGAGTCGGAAAATGATTGTTACTTTTAAGTTTTGCACTTTTCGTTTTTTGCCTTGGCTTTTCGAGATCCGGCTCGCCTAAGCTTTTCATAAAATGACGCTTTTGGCTGCTTTGCACTTTGCTCCAGACACTCATTGCTGCCGTCAGTATCATTAAAATTGCTTTTAACAATCGAGTCCGAGAAGGTTGTTATTGAGATGCCTGTCTCAGGCAACACCTTGACCTTCCCACCTCGTATCCTCTCCAGCAACGAAGTTCGCTCCATACATTCACGATGAACGGTTTGCTGTAGCAGTGCGATTTCCTGTCACAAAAATCAGGTCATTATTTATTCAATGTACTAAATTGTGCTTAAGGACCAATTGTACGTACACAATCTCTTTGCTTCAATTTGCCTCGAAGTTGGCAAATAATCTCCTCGCTGTCATGACAATCCTGGTTGCTCGTATCATGGCAACTCGTTTTCCTGTTGTTAAATTGATTGCTCTGCCATGCGACTTTAGGCTCAAAATCGATTGTGGACTGCGATTCTAAACGCTCCAATCTAGGCCGTAGAATCGCAAGTTGTTCTTGAAGTGCCGTGTTCTCAACCTGTAAAATTTGTTGCCGATTTATTGCTTCTTGGTGTAAAGCGTTCCTTTCTTGTCGTGCCTGATGCTCGAAACACTTCAATCTCTGCTCCAATTCAGTGCGTTTCTTGTTGGCGTCCTCGATAACTGTTTGCTAATTTCCGCACCTCAGGGTAAGCACACCGGACAATTATCAATGTTTACAATACCTTATCGCGGTCGCTGGTGGCAAGCTGTTTCTGCAATGTTTGATTTATCGTCTCAAAGCTGCGCTCCGTCTCCTGGTTGTCGTCAATACAAGAACAAGTGATCAATCTCGAAAGAAGTCCATACGTATATAGACAGCTCTCTACCTGATATTTGCTTGCGTTTTGCAAAGCACGATCTTTCCACTTATTTGCTCGACGCTCGGCATCTTGAAGCTAGCCAACAAAATTCATTAACACACACAATCAAAATGCTCACCGCTCATGTTCAACTCACTTGATCTCGTATCGCTGTAAGTGCCTCGCGTGACGTTTTTTCATTTCGACTTTCAAGCTTTACTGTCTCTTGTTGCACGTATTCCAGATGCTCAGTATGACTCGATTTCAATTCTTTAATCGCTCGCGCATGGTCTTGTTGAAGACGGTGGAGTTCCTCTTCATGATCTCCTTGTACTTTGTCCAGGTTCCGAGTATTATCGTTCTTTACTTTCTCGGTAAATGTCGTACTTGCACTAAGTTGACCCTGCAAATGATCCGCAGCAAGACGCAGAGTGGCAATTTTGTCTTCAAGTTTGCAATTCTCGTCCTTGTATCGTTCATTTTCACTCACAAGCTGAGAGTGCATCGTTTTTAGACTTTGAAGCTGGTCTTTCAATTGAAAAATTTCACTTAAAGTTGATTGACGCTCTGTATCGTTGACTGCACAAACTCGACCGAATTCTTCGCGAAGAGCAGCAAGTTCTTTTTCCAATTGGACTACAGAACTCGACTTTAGCTCAATGTGCTCGTTCATAGCCTGAAGCCTTTGTTTCAAATCATCGCACTCAGTATCTTTTTGTCTTTTGGTTTCTGTCCACTCTACAACTGATGACTCGAGATCTCGTATGCGTTGCTGAGCCTGATCGTGCTTTACTTCAAAAGCTACTTGTTGTGACTTGCATTGTGATTTGCAGCCCTCTGCTTGCAATAAAAGGTGCGAATTTTCATTGCGTAAGTCCTGCTCGATACGTGCGTTTGCCCTCTGATCTTCCTCGTTGCGCCGACATAGAGTTTGCAGCTCTTGACAATTATTTTTCACGGCAAATAGCTCTTTTTGAAGTTGCAACACTTGGTCCAACGCTTCTTGCTTAGCAGTGCAATGCTTTTCGCTCTGCTTCAAAGAGTGCTTGATGCTAGTGCTGCAAGCTACTACGAGCTCCGCGAATTCACTTTTCAAGTCAGTGACTTGCTGCCTTAAATCGTTAGCAACTAAGCGCTCACGCTCTAAAAATTGAACGACGTCCTACACTTTCAGTGAGCTGCTACAAAATTTGATAAAAATAATGATGGGAGTTTAAACATACTCGAAAGGTCTTTTTGTATCGCTTGACTGTCGTCTGCAGAGTCTGAACCTCGGCAAAAACAAAATAGCTAACACCACAGAATGTACAAGCAGTGTCTTCCTCAGGAAGCTGCTGGATCTCATCAGGTAGCGCACGGACTGGACCTGTGTACAATTCCTCCAAGGTAGGATCACGCAAATCATTTTTTGATGCGGGTCGCAAAGGCAATGACACCATGAAAAAAAGTTATATTATATCGGCACGGATAACTGCCACTTATGACGCTTAGGCGATAAATTTGTCCGACCTCAAGTAAAGTATTAAAAGCGCCTTTTCATACTCTAACATTTTCACCATGGCAGAATTTCTCCCTTTTCAAAGTGAAACAGTTTGGCCGAATCCTCCAATTTTGCACGGGCGATAATCGTGGCCATCCCCTTGACACTATCAGCAGGAGATACGGTACCTTGAAATTTAACGATGGCGGTATTGACGTAGCCTGGATGCAACAACAAGCAACAGATCTTTTCCTTTTTAAGATCCACTGCCAGACTTTTCGTGATCATGTTAAGCGCCGTCTTGGATGCACGATAGCCGTAATACCCCCCCGACTCATTGTCTGCGATACTGCCCATTCTGGACGTCACTTGAGCAACTACAGCAGAGCCTTGATCCTTCACTGCAAGACAAAGATTTGAGAGTAGTGCCCTCGTTACGAGGAACGGACCCACAGCGTTCACCTCATAGTGACGCAGTAAATCCGTCTTGGTGGTCGAATCTAGGTGTTGGACATCCATAATACCAGCATTGTTGATCAGCAAGTGGATAGGCACATTCTCGAGAGCTTTGGACGCTCCAGTGATGGACTCTTCACTGCTGGCGTCTAAAGGCAATATCTTCCACGGCTTTAATTGCTTGAGCTTATCACAGAATAAAGGTTTTATAGAGCACAGAAAGACTGAGTTGATAATTCGTTGTACAGACTTACCTCAGTCGCTTTGTCAACGTCGCGGGCACACCCAATAACATTCCAGCCATCCTTTATATAGTGCGCGGCAAATGCAAGACCAATGCCACGGTTGCTTCCGGTGATTACCACAGTTTTTGCCGCCATGTTTCGAGCCAAAATCTGTTTGGATATTGGTCTAATGTCGGCACGATACTATAGTATACATATACCGTTACTGTGCATGCTTCCCTTCGGTATACACGTTATACGCATCGCTCTTGTCTTGCGAAACAACGCCAAAACGTTGTTAAGCGATGTCCTTGCTGCTGCACTTAAAACTATGGAGACAACCAATGCAAAGTGTTGGTGACCAGCATTTGGCTTTGTGATTCTATAATATTACCTACAGGTTTTTCATATGCGTCAGATTCCAAAGTGAGACGAGCGACGGAACATTTTCTCTTATTTTCGACTTGTTACAATTTCTACACGTGGCTCTGTTTGTCTTGGCAGAACGGAGCAGCCTTCGTGAGATTGCGAGTAATAGTTGTTCCAATCTTTTCAAGTAAAATTAGTGTGTATGCACTCCCTCGTCAATGATAAGATGCGCGGGTACAAATGCAGTGCATACATAAGATATGCATGAAAATCATGAATGAGCGCGCTCATGTGTAAAAGCGAACAATGCACTTCGGTCGTTCACGCTCTTAGCGATAAAACAAACTTTATTGTGCGATTTACATACCAACACCGTCTTTTCAGCAGTACCTTCATCCTCTATCTCGAATATGCTATTAATGACTCGCGGCTTTAAACCTTGACAGTCTTTAAACTTCCAAAGTAAAGTTCGCTGCCAACCACGACGCATTTCGATCACCGTGACGTTCACTAAGAAATTCAAGGTCTTGTTCACTAAATTGTAAGTTGGATGGTGCAATCTCGGACTTGAAGGATTGCGCTGATCTCAGAATAGAGCTTTGTATTTTCCTCTCTTTTCTGGTCTGCTTATGTGTAAACTCACGTCAACCGTTGTAATGAATTCTTGAAGTGGCTCCCATACAGTTTCCATTGTCTCACGAACAAATATGCGAGCAAAAACGTTATCCAGGTGATGTATTCTATTTACATTCACTTTTTGTTTGCCTATGAAGGCGGCTTGTAGACGTGAATCTCATGTGACGACGCAGTATAAGAGTTTAGCCATTAGGCTAACCGATAAAAGTTGGTACCAAAAGTAAAAGTTTTTGAAAGTTGGTATCAAAAGTAACTGTTTTTAAAAGCTGGCTTCATGTGAAATTATCTTGAATGTTATTTATAAATTTTTAACTCTTTGAGCGATGACCAATCAGGCAGCACGACGAGAGAAACGCATCCCTTTCATCATTCCTTGCCCTGTGATGTGCAGACATCTTTACCTTTAGGCGATAAAAGGAGTAAGAAGCGCCGCAAGCGCTCCGGCAAAGTCTCGTCGATCTCTTACCTGCCAAGGCTACGAAGAAGCCTCAGATCGATAAAATTGCTTTCAAAAGTATCTCATCAACTGGGACTGTCAGGCTTACTGGCTAATCCAAATTTCCTTTTGGATTTTGGCATTGGTTCGGCGCTATTTACCATCTCATTCGTAATAACATGAAAGTATATGGCTCTTATGGGTCAAGACCCGATCTGAGATGCTCTTGTTGTTGAGTACCGATGTTGAAGGATCAAAGACACCGACTCTCGGTATACTTTAAAGGTGGGTTTAGTAGCTGAATCGATCGACGCAATGGGAGAAGTAGCATGTTGTGTGACACACGTCACGTGATAAATTATGTATCCTTAAAAAAAAGTATCACTTTGTATTGAGGCGACCATGCTTAATGCATATTAGTTTTAGATTTACAAAATTACAGGGTTTAATCGGTATTTCTGGATAAAGTTCAGTGCAAACTTTAACGTAGAGGAGGTACATTAAGTCTTTGATCTAACCCTAGCTCTTGCAGTCAACCAGATAACAGTCTGTGACTTCTTTTCCTTCAATCATAGAGCGAACATCAGAGACCTGGACTCGCAGTTTCTTTATGTAGATAGCTACGACACCTTCGCTGCAAAAAGCTTCATTGACGAACAGATTTGTCGGGCATACAAAACGGATGCTTTAGATGAGCCTTCAGTGCCATTTTTTATTACAAGTAAAAATTCTAAAGCTAAATGACTAACTCCTCGACAGCGATCGCTGTTGTATTGCTATGAGTCGACAAACAGTTTGCTTTACTTTTATTTACTTCCGAAAGCTGACCGCAGGACCTAAATTCAGCGCTCTATTACCGAGCTGTGCGGTTTCAAACAGCAAAAGAAAACATTATTTTTGGTCAGTGATACATTTTCATTTACAAGTAGACTCGAGTATGTGAGGACCTACGCGACGTAAATTCCGCGCTTTACACGTCGGCCTCTTTACAGAGTCTGCCAGTGACTATCAAAAGTCGATAGACCTCTACTTAAAATTTGACTTCCCAGGAATTAATTGCGACACAGACATAGTGGTTTTCGTGTGCTATCTGAGCAAGATGGTGCCATTTAAGTGTTACGGCCTGCTGAACAAGATGGTGTTGATTAGTGACCCGCGCTTTACCGATTTCTACAAACAATGAACTATCATTTGTGCGATGTTCGGCGCAGACCATCCCTAAAGAGACGACCAAATGGCAAGTTTAGCCGTGTTCTTGAAGGCACACTGCAAAATTTGTGTGCTGAGACCCCACAATCGCAACTTGGCAGGTATTATACAAATACTTATTTCGGTGGAAATGCCCGGTTCACACTTTCACACGCTTTCCACAAATTTGTATTAGCAAGCTAAGACATTCGTCGGCTCCACGAGCTCTAAGAAAACCTCTATAGGTAAGTGAGGAGAGACTTGGAATGCCAAACTTTATAAAACCTTTTCCTCCCAGTACATTAATTTGAGGTCAAATTTCTTACGAAAACCATTCTCTGGCTTAGCGAGACATCTGCTTAATTTGGTTTTGCAGAGTGAGAAAAAATAGCATCTACCCATAATTGACAGATTTGATAGTCATGGAAAAGTAACGAATTGCTTCTATTAGGGTCAAGGTATTAGTCGATATACTAAGGACATGTCTGTTATTTACACTCGGCCCTTTCGCTAGACTAGGTCGGCGTCCACTATCGACATTTCAAAACAATGTCGACGCATCCAACACCCTGTGTCGATGTCTAAGAGTTAGTACATGCCTCGGCATTGATATAATCGTAAAAGCTCCAGGGTGCTTACACCGCCTCTACATTATTCTTGCACTCGGCCTTCCAACTAAGAAGAGCTAAAGGCCAAGGGACCGAATACCCATAATGCTGTGCACCTCAAGCGAACGGAAAACAGTACTTTGTGGCACAAGTAATTAGTCACTCGACCCGGGACGAGGAGTATCTAGTTTGATACCCATAGGATTCGAATTAAAGTAGTCAGGGATTAGTCACTAAAAGTGGACGGAAAATCGCATCTCAAAGTGTGACTGCCCAACCAATCCGCACTTTAATGGGTGGGTAAACGTTGGGTTGGCTGGAGGTCCTACTGACCAAGGAAAGCCATATAGCGTAATAAGGGTATAGAACTCGATCCCGAAATGAATTGGATAGCTTTTTCTAGATCAGTTGGTAGAGCGCTGGCCCTTTAAGCCAGTGGTCGTGGGTTCGAGCCCCACCCATTCGCGGTGTGCAGGACAACTTTGCTGGCTCTAGGTATCGTGCATGGCCAAGCAGCTGCCACAGCTTCTTCTTGGTGTACAATAAGAAAGATTGCATACCCGCGCTTGAAATTTAGATTAATAGCACCCGGCTTGGCATTATGCCAACCCTAAGGCTGCTCTGAAACACTGGATTTCTTAAAACGATTTTTTTTATATGTACCTTGTAAGGAGTTGCCTTCTGAGAGCCCTCGCGGCGCGCGGAGTTTATGGAGCGTACAAGTTGGTATCATGGCATCCATCGATCGAGTGTTAGTTATCTAGAAGATTACCCATGTTTTTGTCGGAACCACTGATGAGAGGGTTCACTTACTCTCTCATTGTGCGATGACTTACATCGGTACCTGACGGTGGGTGTGTCACAAATATTTCTAGTACGTCGCGCACTGGCTTCGTGTAGCCGCGTTTCACCCCCACAACAATACTCTAGACTTTTCGAATCCATATAAGTCAAATCTTCCTCTTAGATCTCCGATGCCACCGTTGCGACTTTCCCGCTTAACGAGCTAATCGAACCTCACAGCTCATTAAGAAAACACAGACCCTAGATCAACCGACTATCCTGTCGTCCACACCTTAGCGCATCATTAAAGTCTCAAATAGATGTCATTCTATCTACACGAGCCAATTTAAGATGCCCGAAATACAACCTATGCCGTCAGGTGACATAAAGCGGGGCCTCTTTCAATGACTATTGACTGTAGAAGGTGCGTTGTTTAGAGACAAAAGTAAGGGGCAGCTTCACCGTTTCGACCACGTCGATCGTATCCGGCATGTAGCTAAATAAGTTTTTTTGTCCTTCGGACAATGAAGACCACAATACTAGCGATGCCTGCCGGGCCCAGACCAACACACAGCTCTCACGGGCGCACACATGTGTCGATTAAGTTATAAAGCTTAATTGGGTAATATATAAGCTTTACAATTTTTCTCAAGTGGAATGACCGCCAAGTGGTGCATCAGGAGTGGGAGCTTTTTCCTTTTTTTGAATTGAGCGGGACGGTTTAGGCGCGAAAACCTACAAGTAAGAATTACGATAAAATGCGCTTTTATACGAATACACGGACCTCCTTTGGTGTCTATTTCTTGTATGATGAGCGTGGTTACGCTGGTTACACTAGAGTGAAACCTTTGGTGGCCTACCGTTGATGGAGTGACTCGATCGAAGGCTTTTTCTGAAAGTGTGACAAATGCCATTGTCGCTTGCAGTCATGAATAAAGTGAAGAAAAAAGCAGAACGTTGCTGCTGTTGACCTCCCACAGTCTTGGTGGATTGAAAGGTTGATGATTGCCGTGCAAATGTCCTTCGTGTGCGAAAGTCGCGTCAAAATAATTCCATTTTTTTTAGACTCAATGAGGCAGTATTTCTGATGATTAGCAAAGATTATCACGCTGGTGTTGGAAAAGGTGTAATTTCTAGTAGGAAATAAAGGGTGACGTGCTACCACGATTGAAAGAGGAGCACACTGTGGGAAGTAGGGGCTGATGAAGAAATGGCGGATGAGCCAAATTCGCGAGTCTAGATTTGTTCAATTATTGCTCCATGGAATGTAAGCTTGGATGAGTTAGAACCAAGCTACAATCTCGGTTGGTATCGTATCATTTAGAAATTGCCGGACTAAACAAGGGCGTGATAGTGTTTTTAATAGCAGTGTGCATTGTCATCGGTTCTCACAGAAGACGAATCATATAATGCACGCTTGATACTCAAGTCTTGCACTTTTGGGGAAAGGAAACTTTTGTTGTTAGCTTTCTGGAAAAAGTCGTCAAGGATCGCTTGAACGATAGAGTGAATATCTGT
>RCHQ01000325.1:0-41745 GCA_003676415.1 Plasmopara muralis
CCGGCTGACCGTATTGCTGTAATCGGCTGCGGCGGTGGTTACACACTTATCGCATGGCTTTGGGCCCTTGTTTGGCAATTCCCGCTTGACCTGATCAAGTTCATGGTCAATTATATCCTGACAAAGAATACCTACAAGTCCAAGGCCTTCACTGAGCGCATTAATGCAGGTCATCCGACAATGAGACACTCTGTAGTGACGAACACGCAGCGCTCCCTCCGTGCCAGTCACACCGTTTAAATGAAGCTTTGACAGTAATGCATTTCTAGCGGTACCATTGAGATAGAAAAAGTCAATGCAACGCTTTCTTGTATTGTTTGTCCTCTGAGTTCGTTGCATGCTGACTCGCTTGAACGGATGCGCGCAAACATTCATTCTAAGTGGTGTACAGAAAACTCTTACGTGTATGTTAAATTTCAGATAGCACCGCACTTGAGTGTTATAGACGTGGAAAGTTCAACCTAAGGCGATGAAGTGCGTGGAAGAACGCCACGGCTGAGTGTGGGTAGGTGGTGCGGCCGGAGAAGACTGCATATGAGGGTTTGCGAGTTCGTTTCGCATTGCAATTTTACAAACGAATAACGACACAAAAAGAAGCTGCAGGCGGCCTCGCAATTGTTGCGTGCTGGCGCGGCGCAAGCTACTTTACGAGACGTTGATGGCCCTGTGCTGTGCTGCTGAAAGCTTTGTCAACCTCCAACTAATTTTCGTTGTTACCTTCATTAATGGTGTCGATTGTGATCAACTTTCGCTTCTGCTTCGCATAGTTAAGCCTGGAAATATCGACGCTAGGTTGCCTTTAGTCATAGCAACAATGGCGGCCGAGTCTCACCGTCAATTGTAGTCTACAGCACTGGCGCCGACATTAATTGGTATAATCTAAGCAAGACAAGTGCTCTTGAAAAAACAACAGCAATTTCCACAAGTCAAATGAGTCACCATATTCAAGCCAATCGAGCTCATGGGATAGCCGATTATGATACTAAATTGAGAATTGTGTGAGCTTAATGAGCGATAACTGCACCGACTCCGCGATTGCCAGCATCTCCGAGCCGGACAACGACAGATTACACGACCGCCTTCCAAGCTTTGATTAGATAGTCACTAATGTCTTGAACGCCCTTGTCTTGGTTAATCTGCGAGAATACAGTCGGACCTTCACCACGCATTCGCTTTGCATCGCGATCCATGACGTCCAGGTCCGCGCCGACGTGCGGAGCTAGGTCAATCTTGTTAATGACTAGCAAATCCGCCTGCGTAATACCTGGACCACCCTTGCGAGGCACCTTGTCACCTCCTGCCACGTCAATGACGTAAATGATGTAGTCAGCCAACTCGCGACTGAAGTTAGCAGCCAAATTATCTGTCAGACATGCAAAATTTGAGAGCTTTCATCGTATCACTTGAAGCATTTCATGTCAACAGCTTACGTACCTCCTCCAGACTCAACTAACAGCAATTGGGGATTAAACTCCTCAGTCAGATCCTCACACGCCTGCAAGTTGGCTGAAATGTCCTCCCGAATGGCCGCGTGTGGACACCCACCCGTCTCAATAGCGCGAATACGCTCCTCGGGCAGTGCATCGTGGCGCACAAGAAATTCGCCGTCCTCGCGCGTAAAGATATCGTTAGTCACAGCGGCTAGGCTAAAATTGTTTTTAAGTGCACGGCATAATGCCAGCATCAGCGCAGTTTTTCCGCTACCCACAGGACCGCCAATACCCACAGTGAAGGCCCGCTGCGCCCAGTCTCGACCAGATTTGGCCGCATCGCGCTCATGAAAGACACCGGCGTGTTCCAAATGTTCGTGCGTATGGCCGTGTTCACGCAGTTGATTCTCCTCGTCGGGCGTTGGCGCTCGGCCGCGGCTTTGAGTAAAGCGCTGCACTAAATTGTCTCCGTCAATCAAATGCGAGTAACTGTGTTTGTCCGAGTGGCTGTGGTCGTGCGAGTGGCTGTGGCCGTGCGAGTGGCTGTGGTCGTGTGAGTGCGAGTGCTCCATAATGCCACTATCAGATGATTGATAGATGGGTATCACCGACCAATATATTGCAAAAAAACATGGGAGCGCCTATGTTTTTGTGCCCTAAGATGATGTGCGACGACAGACACGTCCTTTCTATCTTTTAAGACGTGTACAGATGCAATAGCGACACAACAAAGGGTTTTATCTCTCGCTTTAATCGCTAGGACGATTACGACAATTGATACGTCCTTTTAATCAATCTAGACGTTCAAAGACGCATTGGGGTCTAACAATGCGAATGTATACTTTATAGCTACACCCCCCCTGCCTAGAGCTACCCCCCCTGCCTAGAGCTACCCCCCCTCTTTATGCTGACCAATCAAAGTACAGCTTTATATCATCATATGTATGATCTTTTGTTTGGCCGGAAGAACATACAGGGTGGTGGTGGTCATGTTAAGGAAGCGCTCTTACAGCATCAGACAGGCCTACGCGCGGCGCTGGCGAGACTTAAGATTAAGTGCAAGGTGGCGTCTAACGAGGCACTGCTGCCTCCCGAGAATCGCCCGCATCATCTAGCGCTTCCTCGCTATGTGCGCGTTAATACTCTGCTGGCTTCAAGTGAGGAAGTTGAAGCATTTAAGCGCGATTACGACGTCAAACAGGATTGAAACGTTGACGATCTGTTAGTATTCCCGTCTAGTTCCTGAGCTACACGAGCACGATATGGTCAGAAGTGGTAAGCTTCTGCTGCAGGATAAGGCCAGCTGCTTTCTAGCCTTTGTGCTGCATGGAGAGCACGTAGATATCGACGGCATGCGGGGGAACGTGATTGACACGTACGCTGCCCCTGGCAATAAGACCAGCTATCTGGCTATGTTGTTGCAGCAACAAGACGGGGACGGAGAAAACGACTTAGATTTGAAACGGCGAGTGTTTGCGTTCGATCGATCTCCTAGTAGACTCGAAGTGCCGAAACACCGTATGAAGCTAGCAGGTGCTAGTTCTCGAGTCTAAGCTGTGCTCCAGAGCTTTTTGGAAGTGCCTGTGGACCACGCGATGTTCCGCAACGTGCGCAGCATTTTGTTGGACCCTTCTTGCTCTGGTTCAAATATGACAAACCGTCTAGATCACTTGCTGGACATTGCGAGCTCACGTGATACAGTGCTAGAGCACGACGTGGGTGCAGAATGCGAGAAAAATACGGCCAAACGTCTCCAATCGCTCGCAGACTTCCAATTAAAAGCATTGCGCAAGGCATTCTCGTTTCCGCAGGTAGAACGTGTCGTGTATTCGACGTGTTCAATTTTTCAGAAAGAGAACGAAGAGGTTGTCGCTGCAGCTTTAAAATCAGAGGAAAACATTTGTACAGCGCGTCCGTTTGTCTCAAAGTCCGCCCTTATTTCGTGGCCTCATCGTGGTCTTAAAGCTGCAGGTTTATCGGCCGAGGAAGCTGAGGCTCTTGTGCGTGCAAATGGACTCGAGGACTTAACAGATGGATTTTTTGTAGCATATTTCGAACGAATGGATCGAGCTGATGGTGAGGTAGAAGTTAAGGAGGATATTGAAACGACTAGTGCGCTTAAGGGTGAGATTGTAATGCCTTAATTTTCAAGCTCTATAGAAGGTGAGGTTGTTCGAGTGGACAAAAATAAAGGTTTTGTCTGCTACTCAAAATGGGAATCGCAAGCGTCGTAAACGCAAGAAACGCAGAAAGAACAGTGATGTAAAGCCTCTTTTCAAAAATGACAAATGATAACACACTGTTAATTCGTTGGTCTTACACTTGAATTCGTTTGCCTTCGATTGTCTGCAGTCTACATCTTCTGTGCGCATGTGGAGGGTGTGAAATTTGTGGGAAAATTAATTTGCGCTTAGAGCTGGAATAAAAGAACCCAATAGTTGCATAACTTTTGCGGCATTTGCGGTGGCTGAAGATATGAAGCTGTACTTTGATTGGTCAGTAGAGGGGGGTGTAGCTCTAGGCAGGGGGGGGGTGTAGCTATAGGCGCTCGCACGCCAAATGTAAGCCAAAAAAATCACAAGGTTTTTCATTTATGTGCACATTCCTATTAGATTCCCTTTGTGGGTTTATGTCTTCTTTAGCACGTAAAAAAAGTAACCCAGGCCGATTTCTAAACATGCAAAAGCGATATAATAAGTATAGTTTGACCGCGCTGTTTAGATACCAAGCAAGCACACCTATTTTGTGAAAGCAGTAGTCCCAGCCGTAGATTGTGCTGGTAGGAGGCTTCTCACCTTCGCCCAAAAGAAACCGCTCGCGAAAATGAGGTTGTGCAAACGATATCTGCAAGAAAATTCCCTTCGGCGCCAGCACGGATGCAACACCACTGCACATAGCAGTGGCCTCCTTTATTACTGTCTCCGAAGGCGACCACACGTCACCTTCGTCGCACATAAGCGCGTCCATGGCAGCCTTGTCGATAACGACATCAAAGCTTTCATGCAAGAAAACTTTGGTCAAATTCGTCATGTTTGCCTCTTTCCACTTCATCTCCGCCATCTTGTCCTGTTAAAGCATCATATAATATAAGACGCCATAATCTGGGGTATAACGGCCACTTTGACACTCACGCTGTATTTGGCACTCATCCGAGTGATAACGACCTTTGAATAGTCAATGTTCGTAATATTGTGAAAGCCTGCATTGTACTACTTCACCAGCATTTGAGACTTACACAAGCAGCGCAACTGTACATGCATTAGCAGCTTACCATGTCGACGCTAAACGTCGAATTACCACAACCGACCTGCACATAAAATTTACATCAACATTTCTAGCAAACTACAAAAAATTTAGAGTCAAACGCACCACAAGAATGCGGTCTGATGGGCGCACGTACTTACTTAGCAGCTCAGACAAATTCTCATAACGCGCTAGCCAGTCATACGAATCCTCGCTATTGGTGCAATAAATGTCAGTTAACGTCTGGACCTTGTGTGCTGTGATGATCTTTCATCTACGTATTGAAACGCGAGTCCCAGTAGCTCTTCTTCTTGTACGCACTGTTGTCATCGGGCAGGTACTCTGTCATATGAGCGGATAATCTAACGAATAGGAAATTGATACATTTGCATAAAAGATTGGGCTTTGAGCCTATTTAAATCGACTATGTATTCCAAAATTTTATATTGTTTATGAAGAGCTCAATTTTCGACCGTCATGTATTAATGTTCTTCGTCGCCACAATTTTCCCTATGCATGAGCAAGATGTGGCAAATACCGCAGGAATAATTTTTGGTGTTAGAGCTATTTCCTAGCTTGAGAAATTGATATAATTATAGTATGCGTGAATTTTCAATTGTGCATAACAACAAGCAATTTACCTAGGTCGACAGCTGAGATGCAATTAACCATGTGTGTCAGCTCATCTCATACCTTCTTAGTAGTACGGGATGATTTGAGAGCCAAAGAGTTAGCAACAGCAGCTCCAGCTCATCTGCTGTCCGGATAATACAACCCGTATGTGACCGGGTTACATATTACCTTGCACAGGGAGGCGACTAGAAAGATGAAGAATTTTCCGGTAAACGACTTGTCACTATGACGGCGATCAACGTATCACATTATTTAAAATGGAATTTATTTACAGTTTTATCCTACACTTAATTCTTTGTATGCACTCAATCTAACTATAGGCAGGGTTTATATCCATTGCAGTATCGTTCGACATACCTTAGTATACAAACCGTCGATAGGTCTCCTGTCGTGCGCTAGACATTTGAGATATATTTAGTGAAATTGCAGCTTTTATCACAAAAGGTCGGCTTCTTGTAATGGCCCGTTGCATCCTCCTCCACTACGACTAAAATATTTCCGATTTAGTAGGAGAAATATGATTGTCATTCATCGCTCTTAGAGTCGGTTCAATTGTAATGACAACAAAAAAAGCAAGATTATTGAGCTATAACAAAGTTAGCCCCCAAAAGGTGATTTGATATTCAAGGGTGCCTTTATACTAAAGGCTGATGCTGCATCACAGTCTACGCCTGTTGCAAAGGCTGCACCAGCAATAAAAGCTACGCCTCAACCATGGGCAGCGAGCACTAAAACGTTTACACAACAGCGAGCCGCTAAGGCAAGAAAGTCTCTGGAGCCCCCCACCCCTCAATACTGCGGGTGGAGACACACGTCTACAGTTCTATCAAATATATATTTGCCCACCAGGATGTGGAGAAGCCTACGACGTTGTCAAACTACCTCATCGCCGGGAGGCACATCTATGAAGGCGTAATACATAATGTCAGACTCACCTACCATGCAGAGAGCCTCGCCGGAAATGATAGAGAAGCTCATTGTTTTCCGGATCAAACACTCGACCTGGGATAAGAGTTCACCTAAATTGAGGACTGGAAGGAAGAGGAAGAGGAAGAGAGATCGAAGACGATAACTCACGTGTATCTTGCCCAAAGCCGTGTTTCCGGCGCAAGTTGCCGTTCTGGGAGAGATCTGCTTACCACTTTCTAGCCAACAGTTCCAACCGAGAGATGAGAGACCTTTCGAATGATTACTATTCGGCTGACTCAGGCCATGGCGTGTGCTCGTCTGCTTTGCGCGCCGCGATTGTTTCCTGGAGACTACTCGTCACGTGACATCTATGTACAAAACTTGGCTCACTGGGAGCCGCTGCTTAAAAGCGACCTAACGACAATTATGCGCGAACTTCCAGTAGAGTTTCAAGGGGCGTCGCAAGAAGTCCAAAGCAAAAATTCATTTGCACCCGGTATCGAGAGTACTCACTTTGAAGTATTGTCACCATCACATGTCGGTTGGAAAGCTATCCTAACAATGGTTGAGCCTTCTGGGTGTTACAACCTGAAACTTAGCACACTCTGACAACGTGCGTGAGCTTCAACTAATATTTGCTCTTCCCATGACTTGGAGGCAACTAGCCTTCAAGATGTCTGAGCTCCGTCATAATGCCAAGGCAGGTGCTGGAAATGTAAGCTTCGAGCGCAAATTTGGTGTTACTTCAAAAAACATCATCGTGCGGCCAAAAGCGGCGAGACACCTACAAGAAGCTCATTCCTCCTGAATCCAGTCGTTCAGTAGTCATGTTTAATTTCACAAGTTCTTATAAATTGGAAACTTTGATGCGCCTCTGATTTACTATGCATTCCACATAAAATTTTTGATGGCGTCGGTGGTACAGGAGCACAGGAGAAATTCGCTATTGCCTTGGCCTTACGCCTCCTATAGTGGAGCAGCGACTCCTACGCTGTCGAATGTACACACTTGATATTGTTATTGGATTCTGCATTCGCACCGGAGCCGCAACCCTTCCAGCCTTTACTTAAGAGCTGGATTCCTTTTGCTGAGTCTTACAATGCCTTGCATTCCAGCGCAAGGTCTTCAGATCGTGTCGAGAAGTCTCTTGAACTCAGGGTTCGAACAGTCGCTCAAAGCGCACAGCGTTTTGAATTGCAGCACCTCAGCTTTATGGTCAATGTTATGGGCACCCGAATAGCCAGCTTTGCTCACCCTACCAAATAATACCAAGCGCAGGGGCAGCACTTCGAAGTGGAGCTGAGAAAATTCGAGCTTGTGTACGACCTGAAGTCCTATATATCGTTATTTCTTATTGGACACCGCGCACAAATTGTTGCATGCACTGAAACCGTATCGGGAAGGTTGGTGGTGCAAGTCTACCTATGACTTCTTGGAGCCGTAAAAGCCCTCACTAAACGATGTCTTGAAATCTCGAAATTACCTGTTCGAGTACTTCCAATACAAAATTGAAATATCTTCATGTGGATGCATTCGAATTCCTTGCCTAGCTGACTAAAAATGGCTAGAAAATAGCCAATTTTTTGCAAAGTCCTATTACCGTCCTCGAAAGAAAACCACTTTATAAATCAGAGATCTAGAAGTGCAATATTTTTCGAGCCTTCTCTACGCTCATCTTATAAGCATTTGAACTTGAGAAACTAGCAGAACTCTGGTAGTTTTAATAAAAAGTTCCAAGCCTGCAAATTCGTTGACTGTGTTATTAGTTGCAGAAATAGTCATAAACAGCTTATCGGTCCCCGAATTTGACACTTTAGGGAACATACTGCTCCTTGTGACCTCTAGCTTGCAATTCAACCTCTGGGAGCTCTAGAACACGTTCGTCTGTATCCGTATAGCCAGACAGTCTTTGGAAATCTTGCTGAAGACATTTGCAAACGATTTAAAACAGCGTTTGCCGCAGTAGTAAACGGCAAGTCCGTTTCCAACATTATCGTACCCGGAAGGCCATAGCTTCCAATTGCCGTATATATGGACAGCCATGCTCTTTGTACCTACTTGTACCGACCAACCGGGTACATCAAAAGTGGCAAATACTCTGCAAATTAAATCTTTAGTCGAGGCTCATAATTATCCAAAGCTCATTAAAATGTGGCAAATTTGTAAAGGAGCCGACGAGTGAGCTGTGGGCTCGAACCATTTACAGATCTTGTAGATCTTTACATACTTAGTGGCTTCTTGTACATGTGAGGCCACAAATTTGTTTAATTAGACCAAGAGAGCGTGTTCTATCGGCCTAAATGATCGCGTATTGGAGCATCATGTGCTCTCAAAGGCATACTGTAATCCAGGTCCTCGTCATTCAGAACAACATATTTGCACCATATGTAAAGAAGGCGGTGATATCGCATTAAAGCTTTTTGATCAATAATTGTCCTATATACCTGACAAACTTGTTTGCATAAAGCTTTCAGTCCTGTAAATGCAGGAAAATTTTAATTTTTTTTGCCTGGAAGCGCGACCGCAAGCACATTAAATTAGCATAAAATTCATTATCTACGAAGAATGGCATTCGGAACATTACTAGTGGTAAGTAGACTACTTGGAATTGAGCAATCCAACTTGGTTTTCATCAAGTTGCTGTAACGCAAGTCGACGGCATTGTTGGAAGCATTGAAAAAACGCCAAGCAACTTTTCTAGTCAGGCAAAGCCAGAACAGGTGTCTGCTGAAGGCTCAACTTGATGCTATCAAAAAATTTCGATTGGTGCCTTTAAGGTTTGCTCCAGCCCGACGAAGGCTTTTAAGCTGCTAAACACTCTCATTTCTTCTGCAGCGAGATTAGATTTGTCAATAAGGCCATCAAGTTTATTGGTCCTCTTAACCTCAAAACCCTACCTTCAAGGGCCTAAATGTGCTTTCAAATCCGACGGATATATCGCTATTAGCAATGTATATTCGAAATATATATCTTGCATAGCACCTTTAATGGTCTAAACGGTTGTATCACCAAACAATTAAACGCCTTTCCGGGTTTCGAGAGCTATCGCATCAGCACTGATCACTCCGTAGGATTCAATAAGGCATACTAACCGCCATGGGAAATATAACCGACTTCTTAGTTTGGACTTGATGGAAGAAATCTACTACATCCAGTGCACTGTACAGCGCACACTGGGCATGTTGTTGAGCAACACAACCATCCTTAACACTATGTTTACACATTACAATTACACTGGTTCAGCTCATCAAAAGCATGAGCACGTCGTCACTTTCCGTTTGGATTTATATTTCTGTGAAACAGTGGTAAGTAAGGAGGCTTTGACTCACATAACATACCACCTTTTGGCGAAAAAAGACACAATAAGCTCACATCTCTCAAAACAAAGTGAACAATTCCATGGTGTACAATACTTTGTACATAGCTTGATGTCAATCCCGTCTGTCCGTTGAAAGTTTTGAGAGTGGGCGATAAAACGTCATATCCATGTGTTCCTTAAAGAGGAACACTGACTTTGTTTATGATATTTGAGACCAGGCGCAACGCATAATTTCAAAAAGCTGGTCTAAGACATTTCCCTCTATATCGAAGGATTTTTATATCCTTAAAAAGGCTTCACATCCGTAGCTTCGAATTCTGAATTCTGGCACATATTGCAGTACTTTTATATTTAAGGCCGCCTGACGTGACACGACAATCGCTTAAATTTTCAATTGTTTCTGGGTGTTTGCCAACCACGGGATCGCTCGAGAGTCCCGGGATCAATTTTGATTCACATCGCAGCTCACTAATTGTGGACGTATGCTACTTACTTTGGGTAACATTCTATTAATCATATTACACACTGTGCCTTGTGAGCCTTCTTTACCCGCTTGCGAAATTTTGTGACGCGCAGTTGGTAACCACAAGGTGGCCTCCGTTACACAATGTGTCTTGTGCTCATATGTTGCCCGCATTCAAATCGTCTTTTTGCGTCTTGGCCTGCTGATGCTACCAATGAATCTTGGTACCCGCTAAGCAAGGTTCGAAGACATACCTTCGTAAAGATATTATTACCTTCGGTATCATTATGAGTGTATACTTGCCCAGGCTACCTTTCAATGTGTTTGTACGCACAACGGGTGTGGAACAAAACGTTTGCATATAGGACTGGGTGGCTGACCCCTGTAGCTTTCCTCCGAAAGTAGATTAAGGGATTGTGCTTTGTTTAGCCACAGTTTGCTCAGGAAAAAATCTACTTGTACAAGTCAAGGATAGAACATGACTTCGTGCTGTCGAATACCTTTAATTTCACAGCCACATCTATTTCAGCCTTAGATACGTCCAGAGTCGTTTCGCTAGCCAGAAGTACCAAATCGACTGCTTTCGGTAGCTCACTAAACTTTGATCAGCCTTTGTTGCTTCAAGGCATCCATTTGCAGGACTGCGCCACTTCACGGCGAGTCAGAGTTTATCAAGACATAAAACGGTCATCACGGGCCTCGCACTATTGCGTGTACAACAAATAGTCTACCGTTCTTCTTCGAAAAATGTCAAGCGCATAGGATTTAGATCCAAGGTGTCCATTAATGACACTCTATTACGAGAACAAAGTCATTTCGCGACATTATACGACCTTCCGCATACATAAGGAGAGGTGTCGTAGGCGTTTGGCTCTAATGGACCTAGCCGAAATGCCTAATTTTTGGTCACGTTTCATGCGATTTCTGTTCGACAAGTTCATTTTTGTCGCCGTATATTGGGATGACGTTTGTGTTTTCTGCAAAATGCAGGCTGATTACATCGATAAATTGCGATAAGGTTGTGAGATTTTACGCGTAAAAGGCTTTACGCTCGTGGTGACAAGTGCTTAAATAGGTTGTCGTTCATTGATTTTCTGGGACATTGTAACAGTCGTAGGACTGTCTAATTAAAAATAGACAAATGCGATCGAAAGAATGACTTCACCTTAGTCCACAAACGAGCTACTTAGCTTTTCAAGACTCACTGATTATTATTTATGTTCTAACAGTGATTTTACTACTCATGCTTTACCATTCAGAAAGTTTACGAAGATGGATGTCGAATGGTGCTGGGGTCCAGAAGAAGAGAAATTTTTTTTTAAGCTTGACGTTGGCTTTGCAACAAGCTCCGATTTTGAAGTTATCTGATTTCTCCAACAGATTTCTGGTCACCACGGATGCATCTTGTTATTGTGTTGGCGCAGTGTTATCTTAATGTTTGGAGAAGACGGCTATCTGATTGCATTTTACTCAAAGAAACTTGGGTAATACGAGTTCAATCAGCCACCGCACAAGAAAGAGTTACACGCCATCAAATTGACGCCGGAATAATGGCGCCACTATCTCCATGGTCGACCATTTGACGTCTCTATGGACAATTTTGCATGTCGATGGATGTTGCATCACCCCAACATCTCACCAAAGTTGACGAGATTTCTTACGTTTTTCTCTCAGTCTCATTTTGTGCTTTATGATGTGAGAGGTGAGCAGAGCGTCGCAGCGGATGCGTTATCCCGGCCGGTAGATCATGGTGTGGGCGCGAAGAATGTATCGCCAAATGCGACAATGTGTATATTGACATTGGTGTTACATCGAGACTTCACTTTCGCATGGCACTATGGTTGCGTTACTAGAATGATACTCTATAGGGATATGTCAATTTCTATGGATGTTCACTAATAATCAAGTCTACAATGTCGAACATGTACTTGTCAGCACGCATTTGGATACAAAGCCGGAAGAAGAGTTTTATCAGGGGTACGCAATGGAATCAAGTTTTAGTGCCGATTAGAATTGCAACTAAGCGAAAGGGAAGACAAAAAGCTGATTTGTTTCCAGACGGGTCAAAACATCGAGCGGTTGTGTGTACCAAGTGATGACAAGTTGTGCAGTTGCATAATCAGTGAGCAACATGATGGACAAGCGGCTACTCATCTTAGGACTCAGCGCACATGGTTCAAAGTTGAGCAATGGTATCATTGGCTAACACTGAAAGAAAATGTACATATTAGACAAACTTTCTAGGCTTGAAAGGTGCAGCATAAAGGCAAATAGCTTGTCAAGTGAGAAGGTATTTTAGAGCAAGAGATACGCGGGAATCAGATACAGTATGTTTCGCATTGGGCGGACTTGGTAAATGAGTTCGATGACTGCCAACGCGAAGTCAAGTCCTGAGGGATGTCTTAAACCATTTGTCAGAATGCATGACTCGCAACAGTGACGTTATGGATAGGCGCATGGATAGACAGACTGCGCCCAGATGGTAAGTCATTCTGATTGGCTTGGATACATGCTTGTCTAGAATTAGCAAAAAGCTGCGAATTAAGGACCTTGAATCCACAACATCTTCAATGTGGACAAGCATAATAATATCCTGAGCATGCTGCTGCTAAGATTGCGAAATTATGGGATCTATTGAAAAAGAAAGACGATAAAAGCCAGCTCCCTTTCCCACGCAGCAAGATTCAACTCCCATACCTATTGTTAGTACGTCTCCATCAAAAGGTAGCCTGGGTAAGCGGCCCGCAACACTGTGAGTAATATGATAATCAGGTTGTTGCCCAGAGTGGTTAGCTGCATTGGCAATCAGAGAGCCGGGATGTGAATCAAAATCAATCTCCAGGATTCACGAGCGGTCCCGTGTCAACAAAAATCACAGGAACAATAGACGATTTAACTGATTGTCGTGTCAGTACTACAGGTATCAGAGAGACTGAACTCGAAGCTACTAAGTAAGCTCTTGCCTGAGCTATAAACTTTTTCTTAGAGTTGTTGCTTCAAAAGATGTAATTTACTCAGAAGACTTCATCATGATGTGTAACGGCTTCGACCAGCCTTTTTGGTAGCATTCGTTACGTGTGGGCTCAGAAACAATGTAAAAACCCTTTATTCATTTTTTGGGAACACTGGGATATTATTTCTACAAATCCATTTCAATCACTTCCAACGGATAGACAAAATTGACATCGTATTATGCACAAAGTACTGTGCAATTAGAGTAACATCAGTGATGTGAGATCATTGATGTCTTCTTCGCCAAAGACATAACTAGACATTGCCTCACTCATCACTAACATTTAATAATAAAAAGTCAATAGGAAAGTGACGACTAGCTTATGCTTTCAATGAGCCGAACAGTGTAGTCGTGCCTGTAGAAATTTCGAACCAAGAAAGGACATGTTGCTCAACAATATGTCCGGTTGAACGCTGTACATTGCATTAGATGGCTACCAACGAATCCAAATGGGAAAGTCGGGCATTTCCTTCACGGCAACTCTATATGCTATGGGAGTGTTTATTAATATTGTAAGGGCTCTCAAACGCATCAGCGACTTTAACTTATATGGCCGCAGAATTGTATCGACAATTATGGGTGTTTTCCAAGACATAGTTCGACAACGGATCTGCCTACAGCTGTTAACTAGTTGATTTTGAAGCCCCATTTAGACCAATCACGGCAAGTTGTTAATGAGGACCCGTACATATAAAAGAGGCCTAAAAGTTTGTCTGTCGCAGGCTTCAAAATTTATGTATAATTTTTTATCTAAAAAAAAATACCTGATCACACGCAAAGACGGCTGTACATAATTGTCCGAGTAATGATCGAAATTGCATTCGCCAAGGCAGCAAACGATATTCAAGATTGAAATAAATGGAATGAATTGTTACTTTTCAGTAGAAGGAGAAGCTGTCGTTAGATAACAAACATTGACTGCTCGGAAAGGCAAGTTGGAGAGTAAGATAAATAAAAGCTTTCATAGGATCTTTCACAATTTAGAAAGGAATACGTCGACGAGCGCCATCAATTTTGCAACGTAACCGTTGGCAATGCCAATAAGTGTCTTTAAAGACATTAGTATTCTCAGGACTGAGCGTTTCAGATTTAAGCTGAGGTGCCCCCAGCATCTACCAAAAACATTGTCTCAGAGCTCGGCCTCGTTGGTAATGTGAGCTAGCGTGGCCACGCGGCAGCTATTAGGGCTCGTAACCACCGCTATGCTCACCATAAGACAGAAGGCGGAATCTAAGCGACCGGCCAAGCCTGGATCTCAAACATTTTTCGACGCAATTCGTAGACCTTGCACTAAGACGAGCGGCAGCTAATGCAGCTGTGAACCTCTTTCGTCGCATTCTCACAAAAGCCGACCTCCTGCTAAAGAGTGTCAAGGATCCTGGTCGCCCCGAAAAAGCCGTAGCTCGAGAACCAGGACCTACTACGAGAGCAATCTCAAGCGAGCATACTAAAAACCTTGAAAACATTTTACCTTAAGAAAAAATCGTAAGGCCAAGAAAAGGGCGGCCTCCAACGGCACCGCTTTATTGCCGAGGCTAGTCGCATTTTCATAAGACATTACAGCACGAGGAAGCTTGACCATTCTGCATCACACCACAGCCGCCAAGAGCCTTTGTGAGGTAGCTCGACCATTCCACTTCACAAAACTCATGCGAAAGGTAATACCAGCTCTCGCACAATTGCCTGAGTGCTGATGTAATCTGGCATCAAAGCATAAGGCGCTGTGTATTAAAGTCGTGGTCTTTTGGCCGCATTATGGGGTATAGCAGTTATTACCCTACTCTTGCACTCGGGATTTGCGATCCCAAAGCCCGGCAAGGCATTATGTCAAAGCCGAGACATCTCAGAGATGCTGTCTACGTAAGAAAAATGTACTTTAAACTCACGGACACAAGCTGCTTTGTCAAATGTTTTGACATCGGGTTTAATCACCCTCGGAGTTCGAAAGCACTCAAAATGACTTATGCAATCGATGTGTGGTGGCGATAGTGCTGAGAGTAATACCCGAGAATGTCCACAGACTGTCCTAGTCTTCAGGCGTCTTACGACGTCAAGTAAAGTTTCTTAAAGCAGGACTCAATGCGATGCTAGAAGTATGCGTATAGCCGCTGCAGGGTCACACTGGAACAATGGATCTATGAGCCATGTAAGATTTTTTATCTGGAGAAGAAGTGGGCCTCTCATGATACATGTAAGATCTTTTATCTGGAGAAGAAGTGGGCCTCTCATGATAGGACGTCTTGTGTTTGTACCCGATGGTAGGCAAACCTCAAAACATCTTGCCCTCTGCGCTGGTACTTTTGGACATTGAAGTCATTTGTAAAGGTATCGAAGGACGAATTCTTTGACCACTATCACTGTCTTCTATCTGGTTCTTATTATTAATGGCATCAACATCAACAAAGAGATCTTTCAAGTCTTGCATCTTGACATCATTGTGCCTTTTGCGGGTGAGATCTTCGCATAGTCAGTGAGTCTGACGACAAACACGGCACTTTTTGAGCATTAATTTAAGATGATGAAGCCGTCTCGACAACATTGATGCTAGCTAAAACTGTCTTCGCAGCCACAGAAGGCAAAAAGTCAGAGGAGTGCTCGGTGGAGCCTATGTAATTCCATTTTTTGCCCAAAGGCAGAGGGGATGTCTGTGGATCGCTATGCGAAGCCAATATTATTTGCACGCTTTCCCCCGACCACATTCCTCAATTTTCTGTGCTGAAAGGCTGCCTTCGAATACTCATTCTGGGCTGCAAGTGCTTGATAAAAATATAATTCACTGTGTAAAACTTTCTTTTGTGAGCAAGAAGATAAAGATCGCCAAAGAAATCATAGATAATAATTCATGTTCTATACGAAGTAAGGATGAAGACGATCGTGCTCTTGAGTGTGGACGCGTGGAGATGAGGACAATACTGGCCTTATTCTGGACTATATATTCCAGCTTTGTGTCAGAACAGTTTATACGATTGTCTAACTGTAGTGCTGAGCTCAACGAAGTTGCCGGTCTCGTTCGAAATTGTAGACATGCCAGCAGTCTTTATTCAGACAGAGCTTGTAGCACGGAACGCAAATGTAATATCTATCTAGTGTAGAGTTTTCGTTCGACAGTCGTAGCAAAGTAGAGATAATAATGGCAAAACCCTCTTTCTGCAAAGAGTTCTACGAGAAGCACCAAAGTATGGTACTGTGTATCGCTATAAGGAAGCCGATTAAACACTGGTGGGGCCGATTTAAACCTTTGATAAGGATCTCACGGCCTCAATGCTTTGCTAGTAAAGGGAGCTGCAGTCCTTGACGGTCAGCTAAAGAAGCGCCCATTTGTATGAACATCTCTTTTTCGAGCGCTCATCTGTTACACTAGGGCAAGGTCTGCCTTATGTAAAAAGAGTCCAAGCAGTTAGACGTGGGTACTTTTAAATACTTAAAAGCATATTAGGCGGTTGACAAGAGAATAGTAAGAATTGAATCTAAAAATTACCACGGTATCGTCGATGAACAACCGGCCTGTGCACTATATCAATAAGATGCAGCAAGTCATTGTATGAAACGGAACTTTTGTAGTAAAAGATGTCTGACCGCTGATATGAGCTTTGAAAATGGTGCAAAATAGGCACGCTGCCGGTATTTATACTGGTTTGGACAATGAGGTATCTTGTGAGTATCGAAATTAACACAGTCCGTGCCCAAATTGCAATTCCGAATATAGTGAACATATAGCATTCTAGAAGTAACAAAAAGGACAAATTAAATCGTAATGTTGTCTTCAAAGTGCGTTATAATTTCCACGCAGATTTTCTTATGACCGAGTATAGTGAACGGTTAACCACATGGATATTATGTGTCTTCCTGCACTCCTTCTCTGCACAAGGTGTTGTGTGACCCCGTCACACCAAGTATCACTGTTAGTCAACTTTGCGTCCACAAGAGTGATCTGACTATTTTGACCTCGCAAATTTTTTGATATGCATAAATTACCCTTTCGCATTTGTCGGACACTTGCTCGGTAGTCCTTCTGGCTTCTATTGGCGTGAGGAGAAGACTGCATATGCAAACCTCCCTGCTGACAAACAGATAGACCGAGTAATGATTTTCGATGTGTACAATGCTCGAGAGCTTACAAAGCAAAAGATTGCATAGCCCCAGGGGTGACTTCTGATGTGGTGGATAGCTGAAGAAAGAGGACCAAAACCTTCTCTTCTAGATAAAGGAAGTAAATATGCCCACAAAGACGATTTTTGTCGCGAGTGATAGAGTGCGTACATACCCAGTCAGACCAAAGCTGCGTAAACTTGCTCTCCCGGAGTGTTTTTTGTCCTGAGAATCCATGAAGAGAGAGTTGGGAGCAAGAATCCTTACGATGCACACCAGCGCTCACGCTTTCTTAGTCGCAAGCGAGTAAGTAAATTTCATGAAATTTGGATTACCTAAAAGCCACCCCAAAAATGGCGGCTGAGGTTCTCAGCCGCCATTCTTGGGAAGCCACCTCTCGTATAAGTCAAGGAGACAGTGGTCATATACGGCCTAGGGGTAGACCTTCCTCGTGCATAGCTTTTTTAAGTGGTGGCAGCAACGACAAAAGAGGTTATATAATCGCTTTCGATGGAGTGTAGCAATATAAAGCATATCTCCTTCGCGATGCCGTGAATGGGCAATACCTCATCCGACGAAATCCTCGGTAGTGGTCTGCTAACTCGGGTGTAGTCTCAATGAGTTTTGTAGGACTGCCAAGCAAAGCAGCACCCCCTTTTTTGTCTCCGAAGACTTGAGCACACGATTCGCGTCTTTCTTGACGGGGGTCGATAAGTGAAGGGCTGCGGCAAAGCCCACGATTTCCTAGCCAAGGAATCATTGGTCGCCATTGAGAGAGGAGCGCTCTCGTTATGTAGAACTGAGTCCTAACGATAGGTGTGTAGCCAAAACAGCGCAGCCTTTGAGTACTTGACGCCTCTCAAATGAGCAAATAGTAGCGGTGGATACCTAGTTGTACACGCAAATGTATGAGGGTTGCAAACTAATTTTGAGTCTTTATATGTTCTGGTGCGTCGCAAAATTTTGCACATTGAGAACAGATGAAGATCAGCTAATGTAGGCGGACGAGTATTCATAGCGAGAGCTATTAATACTAAGACCATTTTTTAATCGTAAAGTCAGGCAAATAGCAATTTGCGACTCGTATTGGTTCAACTAGTTATCTTGCTAAATAGATGCCGCGCCTCTCGTCCCAGTCTCAATGGGGATCGTTGTGTGCAATAGATTGCACCATAAAGACTGACCTATACAACACATCTTTTATTTAATCTTCATCCTGCTTATAATTTAATTCGTGATCCGGCGTATGATTCAATACATGTACTCTTTAATTTCTGGAGGGGACTCTAACTATTCCGTTAAACTTTACGATATCTCCCATGCAAACTGGTACTAGTGCCGATTTATAAACTTTCGTGCACGAGGTAAAATTCTGTTCTTAAGGCTCTTTTTTTGCGAGAAGCCATTTTTTGACAAAAGCTCGGCTTTATGCAACGGCCTGCTAGTTCGTAACATAAAATACAACCAATGGAGGAAGCACGAATGCTATCCATCATTCTAGACTTTTATTCGAAAAGTCTGTTCGATCAAAACAATGAACAAATAGGGTGCAAATAGAGCTGCCAGTGGGCCAGGCTATTTGAAGATAGTAAGATTAAGGCTGACGAAGCTTGATTTTACTTCTGCAGGTGCGGCTTACTTATGCGCTTGCGATAAAGGCTGCGTATGTGGTGTGGAAGAAGAGTCGAAATAAAATCTCCCACAATAGGGCCGCCCAGTCGAAGATAGTTTTGGATAATCCTATCACCCTTCTGGGGCTGGGAACACGCGCCTACCGTTAAAAAGTCCATCGCCGCCTTATAGTGAGCACACGTCCGGATCTTTGCCCGTTACGACCACGAAAACAGATCAGGGTAATGCGAACGTTTGAAAGTGTTAGACTTAAAGTCACACTCTACCGACCATGGTAACTTCTCACTTAATTGGACAGGGAAGCTAATAGCCCTCAGACCAGCAGAATGCGACAAAATAACGATTGGAACATTCTCCGATGCGGTCCCGTGGTCAAAGCCATTACCGTAACGGGCGAGGGCATCGTGAAACTCCTCCTTCGGAGAAAGCGATGATCGAAAGCACATACAACGTCGGAGCCTTCCCGCCAAAGCGGGGTCTTAAGCTTCTAAGAGCTTCTAAAGTGAACATCCCCTCCACCTCACAAGATACTGGTTTCGACCTCGAAGGCGGTGCCGCGCGAAATGCTCGCATTTGACATTTTAATATCGTTGACTATCAAACCGACGTAAGTCGAGAAATTGGTCCCTATCTGAGCAGTGGACACGACGAGACCATCTACTCAGTCCATGCAGGCCATGGCTTTATGAATTATGCTCATCTTCGCAAGGCGCTAGGGCTTTCCGCTGATAATATCTTGCGCAACACATAATAAAACAATCTTGGTAACGAAGGAGCCATTGTTCCAGTGCAATCTTACGGCCGCTATGCACGTGCTATTGGCACTTTGCCAAGTCCAATTATAAGGTTCAAAAAGAAGGCCGAAAACAAAAAAGGCTTGCACCTGGTATTAGGATACCCTTGGGCACTCGCTCACTCTCCAGCACTATCATTACCTCGGGTTTGTCAGACATCCTATTCTGAGATTGAGTAAAGGTTTAGGGTGTTACAATACGAAGCTAACCACCTTAGACGAGGAACCGTGCATCCAAGAGCTTATTTCGGATGTCTCAACTTTGCCATAATTCCAAGCTAGGCGCTAAAAGCGTAAGCTCTGAGAGCAATCAAAAGACCGCGGCTGACATGCGAAGCTCCGCTTTTGAGCTTAATGAGTTGCGGGCAGTAATGCCAGAGCCGCTCCGGCGGCTTTAACGAGTTCTAAGAAGTGAAGGAACCACTCTACTATAAAAAGGCGCTTATGCCCGCGAGAGCGCCTCTGCTCTACTACGCGCTCAACATGGCCACATTCGACCGGAGAATTTCTCATTAGGCTGCTTTTACCTAAGTCTCGCGCTTTTTACATGACGAGCAATGACTTTTACGCGATTGTGTACGCGCTTAAGGTTGCTCTCGGGGTCGGCGGTGGCGATTAGATCACAGTTTCTTTAAAGCGACTCCAGACCCTGTATTAGAAGCTCGGCATGTGGCCTATGATCCTTAAAGTTAGATCGACTGCCGCGCTTCTTAACACGAAGTCTCCAAGCCTGATCAAAAAGTCGCCCGCCTTTGCAATGAGCTCCATGTTTGAGCGACCTTATTAATCCCGCACACTAATAAAATCGTTGCAGCCTCTCAACATCATGTCCAATACGGTTGTTGCTATGGATGCTTTGGCCACCCGAACCCGCATTACCACCAGAGTCAAGGGTGGAGTTGAGGTGCTGAGACAATGCATGATGCTTGGAGCCCTGAGAATCGAAAGTTTTTCTCAAGAAACTTTACGTAAATGTTGAGTGCGCCGACTTCGTTGGAAAAAATTCAACTGTGCACGCCGGCCCATGATCTAGGGCCGGAAGAGATTCAATGACTCAATGCCGCATTATAAAAGAAAAAAATCATATTTACGTGCATTTTACGATAACTATATAGTTCTTCATTATTTTTACAAGCACATATAAAATTTCTCTGCCCTCGATATCATTTTTTATTTTGTGGATGGAATCGCATTCTTTCTCCTGACGTTTATGCCTGACAAATATTTTCAAGAAAAGACTAGTCTTAAAATTGGGGCCTGAAAGCTTTCAAGCATCCCCCATACCGTTATCTTTTTTTTAAACGTCAGTAGGCTTTAAAGTGCATCGTTCCATTTACATAGTAGGGTGTAGAGTCCGTAAATGTGTGAGCAGAGCTGTTCCGAGCTGTTGTGCAAACTTGATCATGGCAAGCTAATCGACTCACAGATGCGGCACGGTGTACATAATTGACCCTTTCTGTCGGATATTATGTCTGAAATGATCGCTGTTGGCATCAGCAAGCATTTATTCAATAATTGGAACACGTTTGCCGAAGCGCAGCTGTAACCCGCATGTACCTATTCGACATCATTGTGTCAGGATGGCTATACGTTTTTGATACTGTATCCATAAACAGCCTTGCTATTTGTTCCCCACGTATATTGGCTAAAACAGGTGACATATGTAATGCATTATCACGCTTGGGTGGTACATGAATACATCTGTGCCCGAGTCGTCATTACTACAAGCTTAGGATCCATAGGCTATCAGCAGTCTACTGATACTCTGAGCCGTGGTAAGTTTGTAGGGCCTCACATACTAGGCCGTCTGTTTGTAAGCGTACGGTCGCAAGAAATCTGATTAGACAGAGAAAACGTTTTTTCTAGGCCTGTATATCGCCAATTAAACACTAGAACCGAATCGCACTTCGAGTCTTTGCCATTCGAAGCAACAGTGTATATTGCATCTGCCGGACTCACTATAAAGTGAAGTTCGTCTGCTTACTCATACCTACGCATCTGTGATCTTTGGTAGTAATAAGCACTAACTTTGGCACCTTTACCTGCGATGAAAGATCGCAATAAATGCTCTAAACAGACATCCGTTTGAATCGCTGACGAATAATTTTATAAATGTAATCCTTAACTCTGCTGATACGGGCCAATTTTTGGTCTGCATGATAGCGCATCGGTAAGCACATTGCATTTGCCATGCTTGTATCTAATGTTGAAGTTATAATAAAATATATAATGAAATACGACCATCCTACCATTCTTTGGGATAAGCGAGGCTATGTCTCTTAAAATTACATAGTCTGAGTAGACTACAAAAGGTACAAAGCGCAGAAGGTGCACTCAGAGCTTTACCAGTGCGTACTTCATAGCGGTAATAGTCTTTTCGTGACAGGGTTTAACTCGTCAAACACTCTTTGTTTGCTTAAAGTCACTCACTTATGTACGTCCTTATCGAATTTCAGTAATGCTCATCCAATGGCATCGTTGATGGCGTCGCAAACGATGTCAAACAGCTTTGTCACGTCGAGGCTGTCGAAGGAATATCTGGACGCTACCAAAAGCATCCTTAGTGCTGGCTTTCTAGCAACAAAGGCTTCCCAGTACTTTCTTTATATATGAAAAAACTAGCTAGGCCCAACCACTTCTTAAAAAGTGATAGCGTGGCGTAAGCCAAGCCAAGCAAGTTTTTACGCTATCGATTTCTGCTCGAACTTCGTTGCTGATTACAAAGCGGTCGAGAACATTGATCTCCTTTCCCACAAATGCACGTTTGTCGATGTTGGCATAAGTTTCTTCGAGCCAACTCGTATCTTATGTGGCCTAAATGTACCGCCGTCAGCGCGGATATGGACGAACATGTTGTCAAAGTATGACTTGGTGAATGTCCGTAATAGTCAAGAAATTGTGTGATCAAACGTTTTGTGCAATTTAAACTCCTCTTAATCTTGCTTTATTTATAAGCTATTCGTCACTTTTTGTTTTACTTCAAACACGAAAGTTGGTGACGAGTGCGAAGACTTCAGCTCCAGCATCATGCTATTCTTGACTTTTTCAGCGAAAACGACCTTTATGAGCTCACACTGCTCTCGTGCAGGGCCATTATTGAGTGACTCAGTACTTCAAGATCTATTTCGTGCTTGATTACGATACGCGATACGAGTTTTGATAGTGGGCGTCTGAACAACACATCTGAGTATCTGTTAAAAAAAGATTACAAATCTATAAAATTTCTCCGAACCTCTGAGCGATGGCGCGATTTACGCGGTTTATAAGGCTGATTTCGGAAATATTTGTCTAAAATGAGGGGTGTATTTGTATCTTCAAAATGGACTTTAGCTCGTACAACATCACCTCTAGAGTATTTCCGGATTTTTATGCCGCCAAGAGTTCAGTGGCTTCAATCTACCCGAAGTGTGGTAAATCTGGCATCTCTGACAGGGTCTTTAACTGAGGTTTCGCACCATGTGAAAAATTGTCAACCATCTGTAAGGACCAGGATTTTTTGCAGGGTCGATAGTGGCACCCGAGGATCAAATTCGTTTGCACCCCATTATTTGCTAGCGAAGCTATGTTGCCCGCTGTTGTTGTTGCTGTATTTCTATGCTTTCCACTTTGTCTCGCAAACCAACATTACCCGCTTGGAGAACTTTTCCGCCCGGGGTTAGAAAACCTTTATTAGCCATTTAGTATTAAAGACATATTTTACTTTTTTGGGAGACATTTTTGCCCGCAGTTAGTACCATTGTGAGGAATTATATTTTTACAATCAGAATGCTATAATGTAGTTGGTGCAGCAAGCGGAACTGAATCCCCTCTATAAAGTTCTTGATACGCCGTCACGTCTGCTCTGGTGAGATATCAGTACTTTCATATCGATTTCAAGCCTATGTTCCTTAAAGACTTAAGTTGCTTCGGTGAAATGGTCAAGGCTACGTGCTTAAAATTTGCCCATTGTGAGAGTGCAAACAACATCCGCATCTGATCATTCGTGACAAATGCTGCCTTAATGGCCATTTCTTTCTCCTCCATACGAGAGTGAAGACAAAAAACTCAAGCTTCACCGGCTTACACCTCACAAAAGACGCTACCTCCAGGGCGCCTTTCTTGTGCTTCCTGATCTTTCAATGACAGGCATAGCTATTGGAGCTCGAGCGCAATAAGCGCTCCAGGTTTTTGGCAACGGGAAAGCAGCAAATGCATTGGCATTCTTGATAGAAGCCAGAAAGTCGTCCGAGCAGAGCAAACTGCTTGTCAACAGATACGAGGGGGTAATTGTGTTCATTTCAGATCATTTATGAACGTTCACTATTCACTTTATCTACATGGACTAAGAATCGACTATAAGTGCCACCAGTCGTAACGGGGTCGCACAACATTTTGCACAGTAAGTTAGCGAATACTGTTCGATTTGAAGCACCGATTCTTCCTACGACTTCATATACGTCAAATTCAGCTTCCTGGACGTGCAGCATGCATTACAAGCGTAACCTAGCGGATAATGCTCCACTTTAAACGCCAATTCTTACTACTGCATCAGATACGTCCATTCTAATTTCCTGGCGAAAAGATCTAAGATCTTCCGGTGAGCGACCGCTCACTATCTCCGGCTTAATAGCGGATTGAGGCTTGCAATAGTTTGCAACTCTTAGGCCAATCTATTCTGTACTCCTTTCAGCCAAATCAGTTTCACCTAAAATTCATGTATGCACTGACTTTAATTTTGTAATTTAGGCCAAAAAACATTTTTGTGCCGGTGTACTTACAGCTACCTCAGAATGCGAACCATCAATAAATCGATGAGGTGGCTGTCGTGCACCAGGAGCCGCTATTCTTCTAGGGCTTTTTCAAGCGAGAAGCTAGCTTTCACCATAAACGATTGGCTTCGGTTAAAAGGCTGCTTCCGAAAAACCGCAATTTATCTAACAAGCGGTGAGAGCTATCAGATTTGACGCTAACTATAAAGTGATATTTTTGATAGTTCACAAGAGCCGCGACAATGGGATTGAAGTATTGAAGTTGCTTCGATAAAAGCTAGTAATTGGTACCGCCACGACTATAGGCATCGTAATTTTACTGTGCTCATCCCTTCGAGCCAGTGAAAAAACCGAATTGTAGTTAACAGACCTATCGCTAATGCCACCACCACAATACGGACTTGGGTTCATCAGCTACCTGGCGAAGGCCGTATTCGTTGTCACAGAATGCATTTATATGGGATTTTGGTACAGCTTTCTACTTCTCCTTTCACGACAGTATGGATAAAGCATTCACCAAAAAGTGATGAATTGGTATTAACATCACTGTGTGTGCAGCCAATTTAGAGGTCAAAGTAATACGCTGGATACTATAGCACCAAGTCGGGCTTATTAATTCAAGATGTGGTAAGAGCCCTTATATAGTGCTAGTTCCAGGTGCACGACAAGAAACCAAATAGTATGTAGCGGCTTGTGTGGTAAAAAGCTATCTCGAAGAAGCAGCGTGTCTGGGTTTTGGCAAAAGACTTGGTCGCATTGTTGAGTCTAAGAAATTGGGCCAAAAGTCACAAAGGCTATAAATATAAAAAGACACATTGAACTGCGTCTGTCACTAACTTTAATCCTCTTAAAGTCTAAAGCAGAAGCAATCCCTTTTCTGCATCAAAGAGTAGAGATCATCGTTGTAGCGGCCATTAACACTGACAATCAGAAGCACGTGGCGCTTGCACTTACTTACCTAGGTTTAGCTAATACCTGGACACTAACCCACAAAACGCTACTCCCAATCCTTTTGTTTTTTGAAGCACCTAAAAGAGTTATTCAGAAAAAAAGTGTCTTCCGGTAAAGCTTGATTTTCGCTTGTTTGCTTACTTGCAGGCGAGAAAGGCGTAGGTCTTACGAATATGCTCACGACCTAATAAATTTGACGATTCTTTTTTTCTTAGTAGGAACGTCGCTCCGTCAACAAGTCAAGGGCCTGCGTTTATGGATGGCTTAAGTATAGGACTGGCTCGTATTAGGCAGTGACATTAAAGGATCGATCCTTCTTCATTGAAAGGTGCAGTCCTTGACAGGTTTGCCCTCGAAAATGCCGTAATTGGACAGATGCTTAGATTACAAAGCTCCGAGTAGTGTTGTCCATGGTCTAGCCGATTCTCGTTCTGTCACAATGGACATAAGACTTGCCAAGCAAAGCAGCACTTTCTGATATGCATGTGGCAAGCAAAGCATATAACCCGTGTCTATCTCGAAAAAAGCCGACAAAAAAACAAAATTCTAGGACTACAGACAGAAGCCGCGCCCGCAGAGCCGAAAACGCTGGTCAACAGTAAGGGCGGTGCTTCATACTGGGATGAACTGGGAGATGAGCAGTTAATAATGAGCCCCTGAGAGCTTGACAGCTCCTAAAGAAGAGACCAGCAGAGGTGGACTGCTCGTTGTACATACAAGTGTACGAGATAATAAAAAGCTATTTTGACTTTGACTGGATCTCGGTGTAATAATAGTTTCCGTACGCCGGTAAATATTTGCGGTCAGTCAAAATAGATTGTCTGATGCCTTTAGAAAGAGCAGAAAAACCCATTCTATGTCGACTTGAGGAGATAAAAAAATGGCCCTTAACGCTCTACGGATCATTAAAGACTTGGGTGAAAGAATTGATGATTTAAACGATACAAAGTCATTTCTGGTGCTTGTTTTATCCTAGGCATGCACCAGATAGCAATTATCTGATTCAGTTAAAGGGAAAAGGCAAGATTAGTTGACCAGCATTTTTCCCGAAACAAGGCTTAGATGAGTCAGAACTCACTTGTGGTGTCCGTGTGACTTCTTTGATAGGAAATTGGAGCAATTCCAAACCCGAAACAAATAGAAGGTATCGAAGGTACAGATATTTTCCCGTAGGTAGCTGCGACGATACTTGAGAAGTAGATTGACAAGTTCTACTGGCAGCAATTGCTGCTTGGGACACAAATGCTAGCAATCTTAAGCGTTTCACAGGTGAATCACATAGCGCCGGTAAGACAGATTCACAGGCGAGTCACATTGATTCCAAAATAAAGTCGATACATATCGATAACATAAGGCAGCTAATATAGGCTGTCAAGATGTCAGGATTCAAAACGTAATTGATTTTTGGGTGTTTTAAAAGACCGGGTCTTCGACTTATTTTTTTTATTCTCGAAGATAATTGACAGTTCAACTAATTGTTGTAACGTGGTAAGAGTGCTTAAAATGGAAGCATTGTCAGAGACATCACGAATTGACCTCGTGAAGCCCAATGCACTGAGGATTGGCTGAGTAAAAAGCCGAAAATATATCGGATATGGCGCTCTTAAAACAGTAACTCACATATTAATCCTCCGTGTTCGACTAGATATGTTGGATCAGCTTCATACGCAGCGTACGCTACGCCTACGCTCAACATTTCTGAAGAAATTCTCAGTATCAGTTTATTTCTTTTCCCGGAAAGATGGGTTTAGACACAAAATTGACATTGTGACAGACACGATGTGGGTTCATTTGTTAATCAATTCTATTCGTATGGTATGCCGAACAGTGCGGCAGTACCTGAACAAAGCCCTACCCTAAAAAGACGTGATGCTTGAAATTGAGTCAGATTAGACTTTGTAAATTGTACTGAACTCGGTCGATAAACACAACAATCAATCTTAAAAAAGGTGGCCGTACAGCGGTCAGTAGGCCTTCCGGTATGCTATAAGATTGGTTTTTAATGCCATGGTGGCTTTTAAGCGCACCAGTGATATTCGATTGCTCTGTCATACAAGATTTTGGACATTACGGGCTCTCGCCCATTTCAACATCAGCAACTTATTCGCCCATAGTCGCTCTGCAAATGAATCGTCGGCTTTGGATGCCCAATCAGGCCGCTTAAAGCAAGTTCGTTATCTCCTGATGATCCTTTACCTATGCGCCAACCCGACATATTTGTCTTTGCGACTGTTGAGATCAAAGCTATCGGTTACTTCGTAATCAGGCATTAAGCTCACTCGCGTAGCACCCAAGAATCCTAAATTCCGCTTTGACATGGCATGTGTCACGCTCCTTAGAGCCTCAAAGAAGTTATAAGGCCTAGCCAAAAGCACAGTGCTGGGTAAGCGGGTCTCGCACACCCTCTTTCCGACTTTGTTAATAGGATATTGAGACGTGCTAAACGGAGCACCAGGACAATTCTACCAGATTGAGGAAAGCCTTCAGCGAGCACCCATTCGGTAAGAGAAGAGTGATTGGCGGCGTTTATTTTGCTTTCGAATATGCTATCGGCTGCGCGTTACTGCAACTCGATGAGGTCGGTTATGAGCAAGTCGTTACACTTTACTACAGTCAATTAAGGGCTGTCAAACGGAGCTATCCCGTCCAATTCGAGAAAGTACTTGCGACGATGCTTGCACAAAAATAGTTCCAAGTGCGACTTCTAGACTCACAGAAAATCAAAATTACAAGTCTTTGCGGACGACAATGAACACATTTTACTAGTTCCAACGCGCGCAACGATGATAGTCATTCTTTGCGGAACATTACTCTCGCATTAGAGACTAGCTTAAGAAGCTAAATGATAACACCGACGCACTTTTGGCACAGACCAGACGATGTTCTAATACGTAGTAGCATAATTTGGAGATCTAGTAACAAGCGCATTTGCCACGTATGCAAAACGGATGCCAAAAACGCTTTTAGTGCGATGGCAAGGATGCCAAGGTCGTGGAGTTGACCTTTTAACAGCAATCACAGTGGTATCACGATGAATGCTCCAAGTTCAGCAGCTTCAGCTTACGACGCTGTTTCGAGCGACGAGTGATAAACATTTGAAGGCACATAGTGCCTCAATAAGTGTTTATTCGGGCCAAAAAGACTGTATTGTTCTTCACAGAGCATTAATGCACATGTGAGTGGCCAAAGGCCAGACCCGTGGCTCAAGCGTCGGCTACGCTACAGATCCTGCCAATACAAGCGGACAGCTGGAGGTCTATAGGCCTCGTAATCGTAATTGGCTTTCGAAAGGTTGATAGAACATGTACAAAGTGGTGTCCGTGTGTCGTACAAATTAATTGGTCTTTACTAGTTGGTATAATCGGGACACAAGCAGAATAAATGATCTATAATACATCCCCCAGTTTAAATGGCCTTTTTGAAATGATGCTGTCGGATGGGGACCTTCTACTCGTAGCTGCGCTTTGGCAAACCCTGCTTCAATCGTCGGGAGCTCGCTTTTTTATGTCAACAGCAGGGTATGCTCAAACAGATGGTCAGACAAAAAGAATCCTATGTGTACTTTAAGACACACAACAAAGTATGTATGCTAAAGTGCTAAATTCGTGGCCGATATGCATTTAGATTTTAGGCGTGCACAACAGCATCTACGGGCTTTACATCCTTGTAGAGAGACGAACAAAGTCAACCTATACAGACTTATCTAGCTTAGAAGTATAAGTGTTTCCAAGTCTTGGGGAAAGTGGCTCGCAAAATCTTCAAGTTTCCGAAATTATCGAATCAGATCCCATTTCCTTGTCGATTCAATTATTTGACATAGTCAAAACGTATTGAGTACAATCAGCAAGGCAAGATTTGTGATTGCACCATTATGGAAAAGTGTCTTGAAAATGTATAAGGGAATAAAGCATTGCTAGATACTAAAACCCTATCATTAGAATGGTTTGTTAAGGGGTCCAAAACACTAAAATATCGTCTCATCACATCCTGGAACGGCTTGGGTCTGCGTACTCTATCGACTATCCTAAGACTGAGTCGTACTTTATGTAAGCCATCCTGAGAGGTCAAGATTCGAATTTTATATGCCAAGGTGCCCTATCACATTTTCGAAGCGTCGTCCCCGCACTCGACCTTGTTGATAAGACAAATACCGCTGACTATACGGCGGCTGATACTTTACATTGCCCCAAACTATTGGCCATAGGGTTAAAAAACTGCTTACGCATAAGACTGTACGCTTTGTGTGATCCACCATACCCAAGCTAACAAAAATGAGGAGCAACTCTCTGACGAAGTTCGAGGACCTCGCGCTGACCCGCTCCGTAGTTGATCTAATTGTGAACACATTGTCAAATGAGTTGATTTTTTCCCTAGGGTCTCTGCACGAAGTCACTCCAAAGAAAATGTGTTCTGACCGCCAGGGTCGATCTCAAGAACAAGCTCAAACCTGTACTTTTCGCAATGCAGAAACCGCTGGTCGTCATAAATTTGGCTCAAGACTGAAATGTGATTGATTTACTCAGGCGCCCTCTTACTGCCAGGTCCAGCGCCACATCAGTGTATAGCGCTCTGTAAAGCAGAGGCCCTTTCACGTGCGCCATGGCTGTCCAATAGCTTATGCGATCTGAAGCTAAAAGCAGCAAGTGCTTTGTACGACAGTTGTGTACTTTCGATAACACATTGGAGTTGGTAGGAGTGGCCTCACTTCCGTACTCAAAACCTAAATTTTAGCGTCAATATGAGCATTAAGCCAAAGCCCAGGCATCCAAGGGGAAGTTATGTTTGACCCACCTAATACGAATAATGTACTTTAAGCTCACAAGCGCAAATACTTTGTCTTATTTAGATAGATCCCAGGGTGGACCACTATGAAGATCCACCTTATTCTAGAGATTTAAGCTACCGGAACCAACGCGCAAGGACTAAGCTGTCTCTATCGCGGAAGCGGGTAGCAATTCAACCCATATTGGGACCGGAATCCGTACCCTCATAACACTATAGAGATTTTTCGGTCTGTCGGGCGTCCAGCCCACCATTTATCATCAATCGAGCGCGAGGTGGTAGGGCAGTCACACACTCGGGTGTGATTGCTCGTCCATTTTAGTGTCCTATCTCCAGCTGCCTTAACTCAGATCCTATGGGTATCGACCAGGTACCTCTCGGTCCTGAGTGGAATGGCTAACCGCTCAAGCCACAGGGTCGGTTCCACCTTATTCTTGAGCATATGATCTGTGGTGGCAATTGTGTCAATAGAATCTATGGGTATCCGCGAACCGGGTGCAAGTCACATCTGTCGTGCGAAAAATGATGGGTGCGATAAGCATGCACAAAGACTCTATGAGGGTGCACTGGAACACTGGCTCTAATTAAGTCAAGTTTTCTCGTGCACGCTATGCTAAAAGTGATATCCGAAGAGCCCTCAAAGCGTAAAGCAAATGAGCATACTGCTCACCACAATGGTCCACATTGGTCCAACAATCCGGAAGGTTTTTAACCACCTCACCAGACCCATTGTCTAGAAAGAAAATGGACTTATTACGAAACAAAGCATTGCGTCGGTATCCAGCAGTGGTCAAGTGTCAACGTAATTACCCATTGATTACCCACTGCGCTGGCGATATTGGCCACTGGACCCATTCGTAAAAATGCAAATGTCGTCTTCGTACTCACTCATCCTTTCCCTTCTTGTAAACTCATCGTCAGCGATGCATCTCAGATTAGCTTTTTGCCCTCGAGTATAACCATGTACTTTGTTGACACTATGGGTGAGTCTTTTGACAAGACCAGCATAAGTTAGAGTCTGCTTCCGGGTAGTGAAGTCGTTTTGACAACATTGTCGCTGCGACTACTTAGCAGCAAAAGCTAAATCAGCGGTTTCTTATCACTTTGATCGCCCGAAGACAGAGGTGTCTGCTGACTACCGAGCAAAAAAGTTATACATGCATCTTTATCCGTGTTTGACAAGGTACTTCTTCATATCCTTTGTGCCCGAGCGGCTTTCTGGAATGCAAATGACCTTTGGCTTACCACCTACACCAGAGACGGAGCCTTTGTTGCAAGCTTTGTCTTTGCTGAAGGTGCAGCCATTAATGTAGGCGCGACTTTCATTGCAGGCATAGCCTGAGGCACACAGGCTGGTTATAGTGTTGATGCACCTCCAGGCGTCAAAGCATCCTTCTTGGTGGTAAGCTTGGCTATCGTCCAATTACCCGGTCGACTAGCAGCCATTTGTACTTATCGTATGAATCAAAAAGAAATGAAAAAAGCTGATTATCTTGTATTCGATGTAATACAAGTCTTTGAGGAGAGAAAATAAAGAATTTGTACGAAAAGGTAAGCTTTTAGATGAAGTCTAGTTTTCCGTTGAAACGAGCCTAAGAAATAGTGGCTTCTGATGCAAAATAACGTATAAATTTGTATAATAAGGTATTCAAACAATGGGTTTAAACAAGGTACAATTCATGCTTCAATTGCGGTAGCGAACACTGTCGTCTATCAAATATCAGAGGTAGATAGAATAAACAGAATTACGTTTATGGCTGCAGCAGATTGCTTCTCACAACCGGCAAAAGAGAGCAGTGTTCCGATATAAGATTCATTATCTTCATGGACACCTACTTTGTGCAACTTATTGCGTAACTCCGCAGAAAATCTCCTCCTTGAGACTTATATTACGTTTGATGGAAAAAATGTGTTCCATACAGAATTTTGTTCGGTCATAGCGGTGACCAAACAGGAAGCAGAAAATCTGTCAGTCCAACGTGCCTTTAAGCAATATCAAGACCACCATGAAAGGGGTCTCGAGTCTACGCCTAAATGAAAGACTGTGTCTGTGCCTTAAGAAACGAGTCAAAAGATATGGCTTGCTCGTCGAAGGTATCTCGGACCCTAAAGACTTCAAAAGAATATCCAACTTTGCCACGACATTTGGCGCGTGCATATCGTTTGTCTTTCAAATTTACCTGCCTTCTGGTGTTAAAGAGGATACTAAGCGCCGCGAGCGCTCTGGCTAACACTCACCTGGTTCTCCTACTGTCGTAACAGGTTCAACAGTGGGGGTAAGCTCCAAATGGTGCACTACTCGTCAGACTTGCCTGCTATGCGAAGTACCTTATCTGTCAAGACACTACAACCCCCAGGGGTTGATATTTGACCCCGAATTTACTCGTTGTCGACATCACCGTCGTTGCGGATCTAAAAAGGGGTGAAGCCGGATACAACAGCTTACGGTAGATATCCCTGGTGACGGAAATAATCAACGCAATCTACGTTGGGTTTCGCGTCTCGTCCACCACTGCGTAGCAACGCATGTGTCATATCCATTCACTCTCCGGACGACGGGTCTGATAAAAAAAGGGGACGAATTTCAAAATGGGTACTATTCGGCCGATACAGGCCATGGCGCCAATCAGTATGCTTGTAAGAAAATTTGTTGTTTCAGTGCAGCCTTGTAGCAGCTATGCTGTGCATTTAACACTGCAGCATATCCCGCTTTAGGGTTTTGTCCCGCTCAAGGGCTTTGGCAAATGTTGTAAGAAGTCTGAAGAATTGATTAGTTTGGGGACCTTGGGGACCATTATCGCCTCAAGAGCCAATTGTTAGATTAGGTAAATCTCAAGGGTGTTCCGTCCCAAAACCTTACCTCTTTGTATAATCTTGCCTACGTCCGTGAGCGAAATATGCATCTCTTCACTTAAAGCGTCGAAGACATCTTATGCCGAAGAGGGCTGAAAGGTCCTCAGAAGTAATGTATTAGATCAGAAATCCTGCAAAGTATAATGACCTTTTGAATGCCAGGTCGGCGTATCGATATTATCTTGGGAAGATCGATGGTTCACGCCCCCATGCCTTTCTAAGATGTGAAAGGTGATGTTCCCAAATTTAAATTAATAACATGCTTACCTTTTCTAGTGGAACTTCTTAATGATTCATCTCCTGTATCGAAAGTAAAAAGTGCTCATTTGTCTGGTGTTCGACTTTTCGCGAATTCAGACTTTTAAATAAGAAAAATAAGATATATATAGAGAAATATGAGTTAAAGATTAATCGTGCATCTTCCCTACTTAATCGGGAAATGTTCGAGTGTGTGGAAGCATTTGACAAAATTCAAGTTCGGTGAGAGCTTATTGTCCAACCAATAATATTTCATTATTGTGACTAAATATGCAAGTTGCATCCGGTCTAGTACACCAAAGACCGTAAGGTTCAAGTTGGGAGACGGTGGACTCGGCTATTCGTGGCGAGGTGAATAAATTTAAGGCGAAAAGCGCAATTGATCTACGCACAGACGGGGTCGGCAAGGACCAGATTTTGTGCAATTGTGCAGGGGAACGGGAGAAGGCAAAGTGAAAGTGTCGGGGTACGCAAGGATGTCAGACTAGCAATGTAGCACAACTATATAATTTAATCGTTATTAAAGCGTGCTTCAAACAGTAAGTTATTCAGCTTGAATCTGTTATGTTTGCTGGAAAAAAACTTGCACCTTTCTATGTTAAAGAATGAGTGCACTTATATTAAGAAGTCTGCGTATTAAGTATATCCATGTTTGTAGCCCACTGTATAGATGTTAGTACCAATCCGGCAGGGGTGCAATCCATTTTTTATCGAATGTGAACATGATTCAGGAATCAATATTTATACTATTCTTTTATTACATCGTCCGCTGTAGCCATTCAACACCTATAAGACTCGTGCAAGCCTCGTTAAAAAAGAGTCCGATTATTGAAAATATGTTAAGACTTCGAAGATATTCAGGTTTCCCGACCGTCTGCTGCCTTCCAATACAGCTTTAATGGGTAAGTCAGATGATGTAAACGGCGTGAAAAGCTTCTACATGCTTGGTCTGCCATGCGGTTGACAAAGTATTAGTGGCATGAAAAAATGACAGTTGTTTATTATTCCAAAGTAGACCGGATGAATTAGTAGTATTTCACCTTGTTATAATCTACACATACAATACGTCCTTTACAAAGATTAACATCAATTCTTTGAAACCATTAGTATTGTGCCAAAGTCTTTAGCTTGCACGTTAAAACCGTAGGAAAACCAGTCATGTTTTGAAAAATACAGTACAATGCGTTCGCTTGCGTCGATATCAAATAATTACTTGAACGGATCAAAGTCTTTTGCTGCCCACTGTGCGTCTTCGCCTACAATTTTTTTTCATTTATGTACGCGACCAATCTGGTCCAATATGGTGTTGACTCAAGTCTTCTCGTAGATTTTGGCTGTTGAGCGTGCGTATTCCCCTGGTCGTTTCTCCTTCTTAGTAGAAAATCGTTTGCGCAAGAACGCATATCGAACGGTGAAGACCATAAAACAAAGACCGGTATTATACGTAGAAGTAAACGGCATACTGTGTGAGGGTGCTTAACGTACACTGTAGGAACATCGATCACATCCAAGCTTTTGGTTCTGTTGCGTACTGTCAAGCTTATTTCAAACCGTCATATTGGACGTTTGATCAATTCCCGTGTGGAGGCAGTCGGGTGCCATGCATAAACATCCCTACAGAGCTCGAGTAAGCTTTTTCCTCGGACGTGGAAGTCAAGCTGATTGTCGCGAGACCTGGGGTGTGAAATGCAAACAAATTGGTTAATTCGGAGAACTAGCTACTTGTTAGTTCTGCTTCTTCCGATGCAGGTCACGACGGCTCTGCAGCCGCCAGACAAAACGTAATCCTGGAAAACCCCGCAGATACAGCAAACATGTATCCAGCACACAGCGTGCCAACAAACCTCGAGGCCGTTGAGGCCTCTAGGCATGCACTGCTGGTCACGAGGGTTGAAGATTCTCCTACTGGCCAAGCCGACGGAAACACGGCGGTTGTCACCGCCCATCTTCTTCCCGTGATCTGCTGGACGGTAGCAGCGGCTTGGTGGGAACCGCTAGCACGCAACACCGCCTCTTCAAGCTCGCTGCTGTTAGTTTGGATTAGGCAACGAGCGCGATTTGGAGTTCGCTGCCACTGGAGTCCACGTAGGTCTTGGCGAGAGTGGGAATAACTCTTTAGCATCCCATCGACAACTTCCCACGAGTCCTCAATCTGTTGCAAAGCAACCCACAGCTCTTGAGTTCCCAACGTGCATGCGTTTCGTTGTAGCGGTAGTCGAGGATTTCCTTGATAGCCAGTACCATGCCTTGTCCTGCAAAAATTCAAGCAGCTCCCGAGTAATACTCAGGTCCTGATCGGCGTACTACTTCAGTCTCATGGCGTGTGCTTTGTACGTAGCTGCGGAAATCAGGTGGCGTATCTGGAAAAAGTGAGAGTTCGCCGCGGTGACGTGAAATGGGCCTAGCCACTGCCCCAGTAGTTTATAAAGTCTCTGGTCTATACGAGATCAGAGCACGTAGTCGCCGACATCAAAGTTGGCAGCAATGCCATTCTTCTCCACCATTGCCTTCAGTCGCCTGCGCTCCTTGTCGTCAACCACCTCCTTGTGAAGACCGTTCGGAGAATCGCGCAGGCGCACTAAGTGCTGCTCAACCGTGCTACAAGACACCATTGAAAGTTCGGCATTACCATCCCCTGGAGGACAAATTATCACATCAAGAGCTGATGGAGGCTGGACCCCGTGAACAGCTCCATCGGGGAATGTCCACTGAACGACCGAACAGCAGTATGGTTGAGATTTGCTTGGACGGCGGCCGAAAGATACGGCCACTCGTGGAAGTCGAGCTTGTACTCGATGAGCAGGGTCCTGAACACTCTCAGGATGCCCTTGTTCATCCGCTCAACTATTCCATATAGCCAAGGTGAGGGCACCGGGGAAAACTTCCGCTCTATCTTTAAACGCGCGCACAGATTGTCGACCACCTAGTGCGCTCCTCGATTCGGAATGAGGAACTCGGGACAGCCAAACCGCTTGTACCAGGCGATAAATCATCAGCAGCCACGTGAGCAGTTACGCTGCTGCATGGAAACAACTCGCAGTAGTGTGTTAGAAAGTCCTTCAACACGAGTAGGTAGCGGCTGCCCCGATGGAGAGCTTCATTTCTCTTGGTAGCCGTGAAAGTGGGCCCATATATATGCTGAATCTGTTTGGGACCCTTTACGTGCTTGCACGGCAAGCAGCCGCGAACGAGCTTGACAGCTTTATCGTGAAGCTTCACAATGTAAAACCGTTCTAAAAGCACAATCTCCATCGGTTCAATGCCACGATGTTCATGGGCACCACAGTGCGCCACCACGAACAACCGTGCCAGAAGATCCGTTGCACAACCAGGAATCCAAGGACGGTCGTCTGCACAGACAACATCTTCCACCTCCTCCACCTCGACGCTGAGTCGTGCACGTTCATCAAGGGCGAGCGCTTGAGCATCTGCGATGTCATCAGTACTTGGAAAAACAAAATCTCCATACTCCAGCGGGTGCAGCGGTGACAGGTCTTCCACAGGACGGCACGCGCTGCTGCGGGTGCGGACAATAGCAGCATGGACCGCGTGTAATGGACGCCCTCTCGAAACAATGTCGACCCAGACACTCGGCTCGGTCGGTTTGTGCTCAATCGAGTAGATGAGACCACAGAGACGCATCGACCAATGCTGGACCCAGTTCCGAATGTGCCGTTTGAGCTCCACTTGTGGCGCAAAGATGTAGATTAGGTTGGAGTTGTCACGAAATAGCTTAAATCCCTTCCGGCGGAAAAGAATATAGTCGAGCTTCGTGCAGGCTTGGATGATAGGAAAAGCTTCTTTTTCCACAATCGACCACCCTCGCTGGTGGTCCTTGAAAGTTCCACCTTTGCAGACAACCATGACATGAGCTTGCTTGTCAACCAAAAAAGAGCTGTCCCACTCGCGCACCAGGGAAATCACAATGGAGTATCCATCCAGTTTGCGTCGGTAAAAACACAGATGTCATCGTTTTCACCAGGAAACGAGCGCAGCGCCGCTAGAAATCAGTGACAGCACGTCATGGTACACGGCCTCTTCCTCTGGTGTCCACTCCAGGGCGACGTTGAGAGCATTTCGGCTGCGCCGACCGAGCTTTTTGCACTCTGCATCTACTTTCGACTGCAGAGGCGCAACCGTTCGTGGTTAGTTCACTAGTGAGTCATGCAGCCAGTCGGAGGCGCAGACGAAGTACTGGAGGTCGGCCACGGTGCTCGGGAGGGGCAACGTTGATAACGCTTGCACTCGCCCTGGATCATGACGCACGCCGTCGCCCGAGATCAGTCTGCCACACCAGATTATTAAAGTTTGGTAGAGAGAGCTCTTAGGAAGATTCAGCTTGAGGTTGTGCTGGACCATAGCTGGAAAATCTCCTTTGGCACTTGCAGCAAGTCCTCCATGTTGCCGGCGAACAGAATCACATCGTCTACCCACACTAATGCGTGGTGTGGTATCAGGGATGCAAGCACACTCTGCATTGTCGCCTGGAGGTGCAAAGCGGAGTCGAAAGCACCATGGAGAGCCCGAGTGGGCGTAAAAAAAACCTCGTCTGTTATGAAGGACATCTTTCCTGGCTATCTTCTGCTGGCGGAAGCTGCCAAAATCCATCTTTTGTGTCGAATGAAGCAAATGTCTTGCTGTCGGCAAAGTCTTCCAGCATCTGATGTAAGCGCACCGTACTTGGCATCGTGCCAGCAATAGGCACCGTCCTGGCGTTGACCGGGCGGTAGTCGATTGTTAGTCGGGATGTGTCGGTCGTACCCGGTTTTCGCACCGGAACGGCCGTAGAGGTCCAGCGAGACCCTTAGTTTTTGGTATTGAGACCTCGGTCGAGGAGCTGCTGCACTGTGTCATGCAGGAACTGGGTGTGTAGCGTTGAATACTTCCGCTGCTTGCATCGGAACGGGATCGCATCCTCTTGAAGAGTCACACGCAGTGGCTCAACAGCTGCCGGGGGACCAAACCCTACCTCGTCCGCTCAGACCTCTTGCTGGCTGGCAGCGTCCCCCAAGGCATCCGCATACTGCGGTTCCATCCCATTGTGCAGTGCCTTGTCCACTAGAGCATCTACACTCGATATGTCCGTGTCCGTCGTCACATCGATTGGTAGGACATCCGGTACTGGAAACTCATCTTCCTCGAGAGCCAAGGAACTGTCACTAGCAAGCTGTGCCAGCATTGCATCAACATCATTACCTAGACTGTGCAATGACCAAGAACTCTTTCTCATCGCTCTGAAGGATCAAACATGAAACACTTTGGACGTGCACCGGTCCTGCCATTGTTTTCAGGGCAATGTCGACCCTGATCCCATCCACGCACCGCTTCATCTGGCCGTTGGCGAGGGTCACTTCCACTGGGACAGAAAACCGCTGGATTTCTACTTAAGGCTGCACTGCCTGTAGCGCGTCAACCACACAGCTCGGAATAATGCTGTGATCAGCGCCGGTGTCGGGAACGTATTTCACCCTCACTAGATCGTTATTTTTACAGCTTTTTTACCAGCGGTCTTCCTCGCAGCCTTGGATCGGACACGCGCACGGAACTTCTGCATTGTTTCCTGGTGCTGCTCATCCGTCGCAGTGGGGTCCTCCTTGAGTCAGTGCGCACCACCACGCACCAGACATCCACCCACTGGCGGCTTAAAAGTTCGCGGAGGGCGTGCATCCACAGTGCTCTCCGTCTTGACTCGGCGCGTGGGCGCCGGGTTTTCTTAGCCTTGGCATTTCTAGCTCCTGGCCGGGCGGGCTGAGGTCGCCTGTGAGACATACTCCTTGGCCATTTCGTGATACCGGTTCTGCGCCTTTGCGTGCTCCAGAATCAATCCGTACAACGCGACATCGTCCATGCGACAGTCCCGTCGCTCCAAATCTAGGAGACGTTCGATCTGCTCACGCAGGACCGCAGGCTGCACGTTTCCCGTCAGAATTTTGCACCTTGCCTTCATGCGCTCCTTGTAGACAGGGAGCAATGGATCGGTTTTCCGATGAGTTGCTGTAGCTCATTGTCTTTAACTATCTTAACGAAATCTTAAAAGTAGCGGAAGACTCTTGCGTCGCAATCGCCGATCGACAGATCCGTGCGCAAGGTACGCTTGAACAGTGACTTAACATCGGGAACGTAGGCGTTTTTGTGGCTGTTGCAGCGGCCGTGCACGAGGTAGAGAATCTCGTTATCGGATATCTCGTCGACAGGGCGCTGCAACACGTATGTAGCAATGATATCCATGATCTCTGGCCGGACGCAGTCCGACCCGCAAAGCGCTCTCCGGTGACTGCACAGCGGCGGCAAATTTTCCCTGGGTAGTGTTCCCATTCCCTGTACCATAGGATCAGAGTGGACTGCTCCCAGCTCACTAGCCACGGTGGGCGCACCACTTCGTAGATAGGTTGGGGCACGGCGTTCTCCATGACGGCGTCCTCGTCAGCTTCAAAGTCCATCTTGAAATCGACTTGACTTGGTATACTTGACTCGATACATTGACTTCAGCACGAAGAAGAGACGTTCAACCTTCGTACCACCTCCTACTGCTGTCGAGGAGGGAGAAACCAAAGCGTTTACAATGAGAAGCGCAAAGTTAACTTTGTCGCGATACCTGGGGTGTGAAACGCAAAGCAAATTGGTTAATCCGGAGAACTAACTACTTGCAAGTTCTGCTCCTTCCTATCCAGGTCACGACGGCTCTGCAGCCGTCGGACAAAACGTAATCCTGGAGCACCCCGCAGATGCAGCAAACATGCATCTAGCACACAGCGTGCCAACAAACCTCGAGGCCGCTGAGGCCGTTAGGCATGCACTGCTGGTCACGAGGGTTGAAGCTCCTTCTACTGGTCGAGCCGACGGAAACGCGGCGGTTGTCACCGCCCATCTTCTTCCTATGATCTGCTGGACGGCGGCAGCGGCTTGGTGGGAACCGCTAGCACGCAATACTGATGTGGTAGCAGTAATTGTGGTGCATGCCGAACCGGACTAAGACGATGAGGTCAAAGAAAGTGACGACTTGTTGTCTCAGCTAGCTGATAAAAAAAGATTCAGAATTGGCTGCTTTGCAACGTAAGCATGAAAGATGTGGGACGATTTCTATGTCGTGCCGAGTCGAAATAAGGTTGGAGCTTATCAGCAGGCCGGTCAAATTAGATGAGGCTAGTAGAGATCCAAATAGAGATCAAGCAGCTGAAAAGGAACAGCTTTCTGACTTTGACAGCAGCGATGCACTCGATAGATTACAGGCGGACGAAAATGTAGCTTTAGCAACGTCGAAGGGCTGACACCAAAATCAAATTTTAAGAGATAGCAATGCAGATGGAAGAACTACCATAGATAAGTTAAAGAAAGCAAAGACTTAACTCAGAAGGGAATAGGGGATAGAGAGCGAAGCAAATGCGATGCTGATTAGAGCGAGAGCAGATCATTAGCTATTGACAATTGACACTCCAGCAGACGAAAAGAATAATAAGTGGTGAACAAAGTGCATGGTCGGCGACGACTTTACAAAGAAGAAGTATACAGCAGAAGAAAAACAAGCTTAGGTGACTCAAAGCTAGCAAAAAATGAAGCCGACCGTGGAAAGCCGGACACTCCATTACGAAGACGTGAAGTCATAATCTGATGAGCCACACAAGTCGAAACGGTTCTGAATATTGCGCGTTCGAGTCGACCGCCGAGGTGAAAAAAGCATTCAATGGAAGAATGTAGATCTTCGCAGCGTAGGTCTATAAAAGCCTTTGCCATTCCGTGAAAACTTCTTTAATACTCATTTTGCTTGCAAGGCGGCAATATATTTGCTCATTGTAGCTTTCCAAAACAATTTATATTTAAAGCGAAGAGTCTCTTGCTGTGTATGGAATACGTTTTTCGGGCACGTATTGTCGGCAGATGCGACAAGCATAGACCAGAAATTTTGGAATGCGTAGAGACGTTTGTACCCGATGATCGCATGACACCACTCCGATTGCTTGTAGCAATATATATTTCAAAAAAATTGACAATCTTTCGAGGAGACATAAACATAGCCTACCTCATTGCCTCACTGAATATAAGCGACATTGATAGATCTAGATGGATGCCTGCATAAACAACTTTTCAAAGCTGAAGACTCATCAAGCTCAAATCTGCATTTCAAGTCTATTATCCAATGGAGAGTATTTGTAATAATAAAGGTTAATAGTGACAGACAGAATAATTGTAATCAAGTTTATTGTTAACTCCCTATAAGTACTACTACACACTTGCTCGCAAATATGCCATGTGCAGCTCATGACTTTAACTGTGCGACCAACGAGTAAGTGCCGCCAGTGCATATGTTCCGCGCATTGTTCCAAGTCATTTAACTACACCAGAATCTTTGGTAAGTGATAGACCCTGAGCTATATTCAGCCTACACGGTGCGACTAGCGCGAATTGAGCGCTGGGCATTTGTCACCACAGAGTGCATCATAGACGGGTGGCCCGCATTGATACGCTCAGTGAATGCCTTGCTTGCGTATGTGTTTTTGGTTAAGATGTAGTTCACCATGAATTTGATAACATCTAACGGAAACTGCCAGACAATGGCCCAAACCCACGCAATGAGTGTGTAGCTTCCACCACAGCCGATCACGGCAATACGGTCGGTCGGGTACCCACCAAA